>VWPU01005179.1:0-25570 GCA_013398955.1 Callaeas wilsoni | reverse complement strand
GGTGAGGGCCAGCTGCCCCCACAGACATCCCTCAGGTGAGGGCCAGCTGCCCCCACAGACACCCCCCAGGTGAGGGCCACCAGCCCCAGCAGACGCCCTGTGGCTCCGCCGGCGCTCGCCGGTCCAGGCCTGCTCTCTCCCGAAGCCGTGGGCAAACAACTTGTATAGCTCACACCTCGCTCCCCACGGGCCACGCTGCCTGTCTCGGACGTGTGAGGAGATGGAAAATACACAACTTTCCCGGGTAGTTTTTTCCAGTCAGTCATTACTCTCCCTCCTGCAGTCTGAGCCTTATTTCCATGTTAAACGTCTTGCTCCCGCCTGTAGCCTTTGGCTCGGTTCTGCCTTCGCTACAAGACTTGAGGTCCCCCCACCCCTGGTACTTTCTCCTGAGAAGGTACTTCAGGATTTAATGAAGGCGTTCACTCTTCTTCTTGATCTCATTTAAGCTCTTTAATCTCTTTTTCTGTAACTCATTCTCTTCATCTCATAAACAATTTTGTGGCTTTCTTTGACACCTCCAGGATCCCTTTACAAATCCTGACACCAGAGCCATGGGCAATATTCTGGTGTCCCTCTCACCAATGCCAGGCAACTTTACTGTGCCATAAAATCTTTGCACTGCTCCTACTTACTACTCCTTTCTGTGTATCCCTTGAATGAATTAGCTCTTTATCACAAGGTCAGGGCACTGTGCCTGTGGCCTCTGTCTGCTCAGATGCTTTGCAAAGTCGTTAGGGAATGTGAAACCATCTCCTGCTCTGGCAACAAATCCATCATTCTTGGCCTATATGAGAGGGATGATTTTGTATTTACCTACATTAAAATACATTTTATTTCAATGGATGCATCTATCTTCCATAAATGCTCTCGACTGGTATCTGCTATACTCCAGTTCCTCAGCTCTTCATCAAGTGGTCACACTCAACTTCTGAGCAGGACTGAGGTCCAGGTTCACATGATCCAGGGGGAATCTCAATTCCTTGCACACTCTCATAGCGCAGCCACTGCCCTCACACAGTTTTAGCCTCTATTCCAAGGTTTATTGAACACAAGCTTACAGCCCAGTGATCTCAGCCAGGTGTTCAGCATTCCTAAGTGTTCCACAGCTCACCAACAGTCATCACAAATCCATCTCATCCATCTCGTCCATGTCTTGGCCTCCTGCTCCTTCCAGTTCCCTCCTCTTCAACTCAAAAATTCATGAACATATGAGTTCGCTGGGGGCAACCATGTCTGGTTCTTCAATGAACTTCATAAATTGTTACTTTTGCTGTAATTAAATATTTGTGTGTGTGTCTGCTGCAGGGGTTTGTTCTTTTTAAACAAACCAATAACTTTTTTTCCACAGAAAGAGGAGCATGGAGTCAGTAACTGGATAAGGGAAATAGCTCATGTGAACCCATGGTGTAGAGGTGTGGTCATGAAGTGAAGATAGTACATGTACCTGGTATCTGTTCCACTGATGTGAAGAAAAGCAGAGGCAACATAGCAAAATCCCCATCAATACCTCCCCAGACTCAGCTGCATCTTCACTGTCAGGATATGATTTTTATTCCTTTCTCTCAGCCCAGCACCTGTGGTCTCACTGAGGGATCAATCCCCCTGCACCAGGCACCATTCCAGGCGCAGCATGAAGTACCACGAGCTGGAACCACTCCTGGGGCAGGAGCAGGGACAAGGAGTGTGTCAACCCTATGCTTCACATTGTGCCCAGCACTGCCAGGGAGCAGGAGGGACAAGACCAGCTGAATTTAAAGGGGCTGGAGACAAAGCTGCCCATGGATCATCTCACCAATGTCCCCACTGCAGTTCCATGGTGGCTGTTCATCCCCTGTGGCTGATCAGAGAGGAAAAGGTGTAGAGCCCCTGGCACAGAGCTCACATGCACAGGACTCCCAAGCCAGCAGTGGGAGTTCCCAACAGAAGATGCAGAGGCAAGGCAGTCAGTCCTACAGAGCTTCCAGGCATTTCCAGGTTGTGCCGCTTTATTTAAAAGGGAAAAGGAATATGATGGAAAAGGTGCAGGCGAGGTCAGGAGCAGCTCTGTCCATTGGAGACCACCATGACGAGCTGAGCCAGCAACAGGCTCCCCTCAGCAAGCTACCATCACACCAAAACCAAGAGAAAGGAGATAAAACCCCAGGGGATGAGGCGGGGAGAAGTGGAGGGAATGGGCAGGACAATTACATTAACTGAAACAATGTGTTATATTTTAAACATTAAAAACTTATGACTCTACATGGCAAGTACCTGATGCAGCGAAGGAGGAGAAGGAAACTGAAGCCATGGTTAAACAATGCACAAGGCATCAGGGTCTGGTTTATATTAAATCCATTTGGAGTCTGAGTTTCTCCTTTGACAGCTGGCCACACTGCTCAAAGGGAATAAGAAAGTTTTTGTTTTTTAAAAAAGATGTGTAATGGGTTTCTTATGTACTAGAAAAGAAACGCTCTCTGAGCTGGATCACCTATTTTCTTGTCAAAAGACTTTGGACAAAACGTAATCATGAATAAAATGCCTCATGATTTTTCAAAGGGCTCTTTTATTTGAAGTCAGCTTTTCTGAAATGGGAGGCAGGACTGGGTAATGCAGCTCAGGGCGGGAGGCAGCTCTCACGCCAGGCCTCTGCTCCGGCCTCTCCGGCCACACTGTGCCGGACCCAAGCACCAGCCCATGGACCCGCTACAGCTCCGTGCTGGGGAACACCTTGCCCAGATCCAGGAGACCTGCAGCCAGGCTGACTGGCACCAACACTGTCCCCTCTCTGAGCCACCTCCAAGGCAACACCATGGGGATCTCATTCATCCCCTGCCACTGGGATTCACCCCCACAGCTGCATGAGCATCAGTCTCCACGGTCTCTCAGCCTGTCTGGAAAGGCACGACCACCCTGAGCAAGGGGGCAGCCTCAGCAGCACAGCCTGGAGCTGGTGTGTCCCTGAGGGCACCGGTGGCAATGCTGTGAGCCATGAGCAGAGTTATGACCCAGCACAACGCTGGGGCTCCAGGAAGCTTCAGCCTCTGAGGACTGAATCTGGGCTGCAACCATCTCCAGAACAAGTTTTCTCACAAAGATTTATCTATTCCTGGCTTCTCAGGGGATTTCCTGATCTGGTGCTGGTCAAATCCAGGGAACACAACTTGTCATTAACCACTCTGCCATTGCTCAGGCCATCATCCTCCCAGCCCTGTCTCAGCTCCCTCTGGGCAGCATGGTGCTCTGAGGGGACACAAGGCAGTGCAGAGACTGGGAGTACACCCACTGTCACCACCTCCCTGGGACTGAGACTCTCACAGGTATTTCTTAAATCCACGCAAACCTGAGAAGTGTTTCTGGCTGTTGGTCAGTCTGGGGTTTTTCTTGGATCTTGCCAGTTGTTTATGGATGGAAGATTTTCAGCCCTTTGTCGTGGACACCCAGTGGCAGAGAGGACACTGGAATTTTAATTGTTCAAGAGTTCTAATAGGTGTAATAGCCTCGTGTGTTACATATGCATTAATTAAGTAACACTGCATTTAGCTCCAAATCATGCGGAAGGCGCGTGCTGTGTTTGCACAGACATAAATATCTCCTCAGTTAGAGCGCAGGCGAGCAGCTCTGCTCCCTTTGCACTGCAGTGCTTCCACCCTGGGGAAAATGGGAGCCTTGGAAAGATTATCCCTGGGTAGTCCCAGTTCACTGGGTAGGAGCTCAGCACGTCCACGTCTCCTTCTCCCAGACAGGCTTTCCGAAATGATACGGTTTGTGTGGTGCCAGCACCGGGAGAGCCTCTGCAGCGATTCACACCTTACCCACCACCCCAAGCAAATGGGCTGGTATCCTGTTTTGGGGTCCCCTGTACCCAAATTTTTCAGCCCTGCTCTTTCACTGCGAGCACCCTCCTTGCAGCAATTGTAAGCATTAAGAACAGTGTGGAGAGAAACTGCAAGGGGAAAGAGGAAACAAAAGGATCCAGCATTGTCAGTGTAATGTATTCTCCTCCTGATCCACAGGGAACTTCCATGCCTTGGATGGGAACATACCACCAGGTCGTCAGTGGAGAGCTGCTCGTGTCAAAGCCCAGTATTGCTGCTCTCACTTTGCTGCTTCGGTGCAACCTGGTTCTGAAGCAAAATGTGAAGTTGGAATCCCACATGTTGGATGAGCTCGGATACACAGGCTGGACAAATATTTGGAAGAGTATTCGCTTTCACTAGGCAACATTATGCAATGTGGATTAATTATACAGAGTATGGTCCTGACTGGGCTTTGGATGATTAAAGCTGTTCTGGAATTCCAGAGGATTACTTAAATGTGCAGCATTAGTGGAGGTAAAACATCTTCAATATCCCTTTCCTGCAGACTCCATTTCCTTGAGAGAAATATGCAGATTAGAGCTCAGAATTAATCTGCGGAGGCTCCGAGCTGGGCTCCTTCCCCCAAAGAGTGTTGGGAGGTGTGGGGCAAGGAGAGGGAGGGCTCTGGGAAAGGGGAATACTGCGGGAGAGACATTTTATATGTTTCTAAAACAATCACAAGAAATGAGCTACTTATTCCACATGTTTTAGTCTGGGAGAAAGGAGCCTGGATGCAGGCACAGTAAGTGCAATCTATATGTGTAATTAAGAAATGATTTCCTGAGATCTTCCTTAAAACATGTCTGAATACAGATCAAATTTGCATAAATAACTTGTGCCTTTCACTTTTTCCTTGTGGAAAACACGTAACGTTGCCTCTTGCTTTCTGGTTTCCAGAGCCTGCCTGGCTCAGAGGAGGATTTGCCATATTACACGATTCTTCCCAATTGTAATCAGCCTTAAATCTGAATAAAAGCAGCAAATGGCTGACTGGCACCCAGGCTTCCCTCCCTCCCTGCCCCCATGGCAGCGGCAGCGGCGGCTTCGAGCGGGAAAAGACAAGACTGCAGCGCTGGGTTTGCATTAGTATTCATGGAGCATCCGACTCCAGAGAGGATTAATAGACTCTGATGCCTAATATCCTGGAGAACAATTAATTTGCCCACAGTTTTGTCATGGTTGAAAGTCAAATGCTGGAACAGATCGATGCACTGAGCTGCAAGTTGAACACTGCAACCTTCTGCTGGAGCTGAATTTTAATTTTCCCATCATCATTTCCCTCCGTTCCCAGCACACCAGTTTTCTAATAGATCTAAAAGCCTCTTACCTTCTTCCATCACATGTTGGGCTTCATAACAAAAGTCCACGTTGATTGTTCAAATATTAGAGCCTTGTATTGCTCTCCATTACGGGATTAGAGATGTTCGAGGCCCCTTGTGTTTTGACCTTTTCCTGTCTCTTTTCTCTTTAAATGGTATGAAAAATGCCAACCTTCTGTAATTAAAGCCAAAACAGAATGGAGGAATAAAGCTTTTTTGCTCGCAATTATTCAGTATTTAGGTTCATGTTTTGATAGAAGTGTTTGTGCAGAAATCAAGGCTGGGGTTTATCAAAGCTGGGTCAACAGACCCGTTGGGAAGGGCTGGCAGCTCCGTGTCCAGCCCCCGGAGCCTGCAGCGGCCGGTGCTGTTGCCCTGGGCTTGCACTGGCCCGGGAGCTGATTCCCTGTTCCACCAGATCATCTGGCAAGTTTGTGCAAGCCACTGAACCAGTGCACACAGCGGAGAAAATATATCAATAAACAGGCTCAGATGGTTGTCGTGGGGAAGCAGTGAAAGCATCAGAAAAAATGACTTTTATATATATTTTTTTATCTATAAATATATATATATTAAAAAATCCCTCAATGGGAGCTGAGGTTCAATTCTGCTGACACACAGAGTCCGGATGTCCCCATGGGCACAGTGCCATGCCCAGTGCTTGGGTAGGGAGTGCTTGGGGCAGCCCTGCAGCCCTCCTGGCCCTTCCTTTCATCCCAGGGGTTCACCTCTCCCTGGCAGCAGCTCAGAAAGCTCTGGACACATTGGAGGGGGGATAGAGCCTTGTAGCAGGACCGGGAGCAGGGATGGGCTGGCAAAGGCACTTCCCTGCTGCCCTCCCTCCCTTTCTCCCGGTGGAAATAACAACGCGTTGCCAGAGGCAGGTTTAAGGATCAACATGAAACAAGTCTGCGATGGTGGGAAGGGATCAAATCCCACCAAGGGCAGACTGTGCTCATTGCTCCCATCCCCCTCCACCAGAGCTCAGCCTCCAGCCCCTGGGGCTGGATTTCCCAGTGCCTGCACAGAGAGACAACTCATTTTAGCCGAAATCCTGCAGCACGGCAGGCAGGAGAGGGTCCTGTCCCACTGCCCGTGTGAGAACACCTTCCTGCCACACCGGGCTTGTGACACATCCTGGCACTGCTCCCCTCGTGCACCGTCAGGGAGGCTCCCAGCACAGTGCCTGGCTTTTCCCAGGGAAAAAAGGGACATAACGGGTTAAGGGCAGGACTGTATGACTCTTCCCAAGCTATTGTGCTGTTCCCTCAGCATTTCTGGTGTCCAGGCTTTTGTGGTTTAATTATGGTCTGCTCCAAATGGTCTCAACCAACAGATCAATATATCAGGAACATTAGAATTGTTAATTTGAATGGCTGATTTGAATTTAAGTGCAACTTCAATTTAATCAGTTTAGAAATGAAACGACATGTGAGGGCCCTCCTTCTCCTTCTCCTCTCCCAGCGCAGCAGCTCCAGCACCCCATGGGGATCACAAAACTCCCTGACATGCACATTTTCCTTCAGTCAAGAGCTAAGCCCTATGAGCTGCTGGATCATGACAAAAGTGGGGTTTTAGCAGCCTTTCCTACAAGCGTGGTAATCCCAAATCCAACAGTGATTAACTTGGACTCAAAGCTCCACAGCAGAAATTAATTCTAAATCAGGGTCCTGGAGCCATGTCTCTCCAAACCCTTTCCAAGGCCGATTGCCGATGTATGAGCAGGCAGAAAAAGGCCCAGATGTCTCAACTTTCCCAATTCATCCAGGAATTCGGCCAGCTGCAGGGGCTGCCCTGCTGCCTGCCTGGAGGACACAGCGCCACTGGGCAGCTGCCAGAGCCGCTGGCGCCGCTGGCCACGGCAGTCGCGGGAAGCACAGGGATTCCCCAGCGCCACCGGCATCAGCTCTCACAGCTTCCGGCCAGGACTGGTCTCACATCTGTAGAGTCACCCTGGACATCAACAAAATAAACCAGAGGCACTTAAGGAAATGTATAGAGTGCCTGGGTGCAATTTTTGCAAGTAAAGCTGCATGAGCTTTGGGGTAGCCTTATTGTAGCCTTCCAGTACCTGAAAGGGCCAACAAGAAAGGAGAGAAACTATTTACAAAGGCCTGGAGTGACGGGGCAAGGGAGGATGGCTTCATACTGAAAGAGGGAACATTTAAGTTAGATATTAGCAAGAAATTCTTCCCCGTGAGGGTGGTGAGGCCCTGGCACAGGCTGCCCAGAGAAGCTGTGGCTGTCTCATCCCAGGAAGTGTTCAAGGTCAGGCTGGACAGGGTTTGGAGCAACCTTGTGTAGTGGAAGGTGTCCCAGCCCATGGCAGGGCATGGAACTGGACGATCTTTAAAGTCCCTTCGAGCTCAAACTATCCTGGGATTCTATGATTCTGTGATTCTATAAACTTATTAGTCAAGAAAAATGAAAATGAAAGCATTCACCGATCTCCTGTAACAGTAACAGACTGGGTCTGAAGCTCTGCTCATGTACACACGATTTTTCTGACTGCCACACATATATCCAGCTCTCATTTCATTTATCAGCCATGAAGTGCTCAGATATAAAGGTAATGCAGCTTCCAAGCAGAAGTTTCTGAGTCTTTCCACAGCCATTTCAGAGGGACTAAATTTCAGAAAAAAGTCCAGATGAGGGCAGATCTTCAGGGGCCTCTGTGTGCTCTAGGCCACTCAGATGCACTGGCAGCTTTCCTCCCAGCAAAGAAAACCTGCAATCAGCTTGTGCAGGAAAGCCAGGGAGCTCTGCTGGGCAGGGAGCTGTGCTGGCTATGTGAAAAAAATGGGAGAAGAAGGATTTTAAGGAAGCAGAAAGAAAGGGCAAAGGTCTGTCTGTTCTCTTATTGCCATCCAGTACCAGTCCACTGGCCTCAGCAGCGCTGGGTCCGGTTCTGGCAGCCAGACCTAGGTCTGCCTTTGGAGAGGTAAAAGCTGGACTGAGAGCCCAAAGCTCGGCCCTCAAACTGAGCTACTGCTTTTTTCTGTGACAAATTAAACCAAACATTCTTCTCGGTGTTACTTTGTTGGCCAATGCATCAGCCTGACTGACAAGCACCGACTGCATCCTGAGAACAATCTGAAGGCAACCCAGGGAACCCACCCAGATGGTGCTCAAAAGCCTTGCGGAGCAGAATGGGCTCTGCTCAACGCAGGAATTTCGCAGCAGGAACAAAGGGAACTTTGCAAACAGAGCTTTGAAACGGAAGTCATTTTATCCAGCATGCCTGCAGGAAACAAGAATCCATCTTCCAGCACAATCAAACACAGAGCTGTGCATGGGCATAATTATTAGGCGAATGATGGCAACAGCAGAGGAGCTCATCAGTCAGAAAGCTGCATAATTCCTAAACTGTCTCTTATGCTGAACCACCTGGATTTAAAGTAACGTTTGCAGAGAAGATGAATGAATCCTCCTACCCAACATGCCTGAAATCACACCAGCAGAAGGGTCACTGCAGACATCAGATGTGCCTGCTCTGCCCCACACTCGGGCACACACAACTGTCCGAGCCCTCTGACAGGCACCGGCGCCACTGCCAGGCCTTCCCTCCTGTCCCTCTCACTTGTGGGGACAGTGAAAGCCAGAGAAATTGTGTCTTTGCTTTTGGGGCATTTTTTTAGAACCTGTGCTGTTCATTCCCAATCTGAGTGATAGCTGCAGGCAGGCAGAGGCTGTGGCCAGGAAGAGGCTATGGCCAGGCAGAGGCCAGCTGTCACTGAAAGGATTTGCTTGTGTGATTCTCCCTCCACCTTCCTAAAGATGCCACACATTGTTCACAGCTCAGCAGCTCTCTCCAAGGCTGTCCTGCCTGGGAAAAACAGGATTGTTTAAATAACAGAGCAAGGCTCTTGGCTCTGCTGGATGCCGTTAAAATGGAGACAGGGAAAGGCTCAATCTGGTGGGACTCCCACCACTCTTGTGCCAAGGCCAGGCCTTGGTGCCAGACCCTGCCAGCCTTGGGAGGGCATCCCAACACCCACCTGAGCTCCAGCACCCGAGGGCGGGCGAGCGAGCTCTGCTGAGCGTGGCTGCCAGAGTGCAGATTGGCAGTTGGCAGGAAGAAGAACTCAGAATATGCCAAAAAGGCCGATTCCAGCCCTCTCACCAAACCTGCCAGAAGAATGAGCCCCATCCAGGCAAGGACGAGTTCCTTGAAGATGTTTGGCCGCCTGCTCACAGCTGCAGGGGACCTGCATGGATGTGGCTTGACAAGCACTTTCAGCTTCACAGGGCTTCCTCAAAACTGCTGCTAGAATCTCCTCTAATATTTAAGACTCATCTTTTATAAGCATTTCAGTTTCTTGGAGAACGGAGAGCTCTGTCCTGGGGAGCTCATTCCGAGGGAAGAGTGGGATTAAGAACTTCAAAGTAGAGTTCTCCCCTGTGACAAGTTCTTAGAAGAGACCCTGTCCAAGAGTTATCAAATCTCTCCAGCAAAGGAAAAGATTTGCCACGAGAATCCTTCTGGGCTCACGGACTTGTGAGCAGAGGCGGAGATTTCTGCCAGCAGCGGCTGCTCTCCAATGGGAAGCGCACCCTCCTCCCGGAGGTGTGAAATCTCCAAGGAGGGCAGGCTTCTTCCCACGTGGCAGCCGGGGAACATGCCAGCAGAAGCATGTGCTATTTTAGGAAGGCAGGAAAGGAATGAAAAGGCTTTCAGAGGACTGAAAAGCCAACGTGGGATGGATGGAAGGATGACAACTGGCTCCAACTGAAAGAGAAAAACCGATGGGCTGCAGAGGAGAGAGGGAATGTAGCCTCTGAGTGTGGGAAAAGACTCCTGTCCCACTGCGCTGCTTCCCTGGGGTTCACACTGACAGCCGGGACACCACAATCCAGAGCTGGCCCTGGCCCCAGCAGCATCCCAGAGGATGCCACGCCCTGTGGCAGGCAGCCTGGTGATGCAGCGCCAGTGCAAGCTGGGCGAGCGGCAGGGCCGTGCTCTTTGCCGGTGTGGCTGTTCCAGGCTGCCCAGAGCAGGTGGGGAGCAGCAGGCCAGGTATCAGCCTGGGTCAGAACAGCTACAGAAATACCAACAGGAAAAAGCCCTTTTGTCCCCTCTGGCTCAACATCTGCTCCAAGTCTTGCCACAGGGCCCTTGGTGCAGGAGACTTCAGAGAGCTTCGTATTTTGTTGTCACTGCACAGCATCCTCCTTGGTCTCTTCCCTTTCGCATCAGCCCCCAAAACCACCCCAAAATCACTTTGGGAATCTCTAAAGCAGCCTTAGATACAATGGGCTGCTCAAAAATAATTTCCTGTCCTGCAAACAGATGATCCACAGCAATGAGGCTCCCCTGGCAGAAGTGTGAATGAGAGGGTGACTGTAGGGTGGTAATTCCCAGGAAACCCTGTCAGGAGGACTTGTCTTTGGTCTGGAGACCTTCCTAGGTCAAGAGACAAGGCATGGCAGCTGCCGGAAAGGTCTTCTCCTGTCAAGCACTCTGCACTTGTCGGATCTCTTCACACCCAAGGCAGGCCAAGACAACAAAGAACTGTAGCTTAAATATTAGACTCTAGAAAACCGCAGGAATTTTGTGCCTGTTTTCACACGACCTTTCCCACTGGCAGAGCTGAACAAACAATGTGCCATAAATATTTGATCCTTTCTTTCCATTACCAGATTGAGGAGGCCCCAGACCTGCTCATTGTTCAGCAGGGTTGATGCAGCACTTTGTAAGCTCAGTGTAGCGCTGGGGGTGGTCAGCTCCACCAGCAGCCACCGCTCCAGCCCCGCAGGTGACAAGTGCAGGTGCCACCGTGGGGGCAAGGACAAGGCTGCCTGAGCCAGAGCGATGTCACCTTTGCTGGTGCCACTGTGGGAAAGAAGAACAGCCCAGCATGAGGGGTTTTTCTCAGGGGTTTTCCTGAGAAAAATGGTTTTTAGTTTGTCAGTTCACTGATAAAACAAATAAAACAATGCCAGCTTCTGATGGCTGTGGAGACTGGGGGTAAAGATTTAGTGCTGCTGCATGTACAACATCCCTGTGGCAAGAAAGTTGCAGAGGGGGGACAGTGGAGAGGTGAGGATCCTGCATCGAGCTCCAGGGCTTTTTGGCAGGTGGTGGTAAAACGTTTGGGGTCAAAAGTTTCACTCAGTGATCTTGGAGGTCTTTTCCAACCTTAATGATTCTGTGATTTCTATGATTACTGGCTCTCTGGCGAGGTTTTCCACGTCCCAGGTGGGACAGGTAATGAGAGCACTTGACTGCTGAACTCTTTTTGACATCTCTGCTTTTGCTCTTCTGCAGGAAAAGGAAAGCAAATCCATTCTGATTTCTGTGGAATTCACTCCTCACCTCTGGGTGGTGTTTTAGAAATCAAAAGTAAATCCATTATTTTGCTTCTTGTCTAAGGACTCGAAGCCTTTCACAGATGTTAAGGCCACTTATAAGTGAACGGATTTGTATTTCAAGCTCCTGGCTGTATTTTTCATGCGTTTTAAGTACTGACAATGGGAGAGGTAAATGCACAAACTCAGCAAGGAGGCTCGCACACACCAGGATTAGACAAGCAAAAAGAAGTAAATGCATCTATCCCTGTGCCCTGGTCATCCTGAGGGCCACTTATCTCCAAAATACTCTCTTAAAAATCTCCCAGTGTATCTGGACCTTGCAGCTTCCTTTCTTCCCTGGAAGAACCTTCACAAATTTCACCTGCCTCTCATTTGTCGAGGCCAGATAGAGGAGAGAAGAGCTGCTCTTTTTCCACCCAGTGTGACATTCAGCCACACTCTGGGCTTAGTCTTCATCTGTGGTGTAATTCCATTTCCCCTCTGGATGATGTGCTCTCAGGAGCCTGCCTTGTGCATAAAAGATCCATGATGGGGAGCCGCATCATTCTTTTTTTTTTTCCATGAGCAGGTGCAAAATATAATGTCCCTGATTTTCGAGATCTGATTAAACTGTCATAGATGTGGAACAACCTCAATAACTCCCAGCGCCAGGGAGGGACGGCTTATTACAGCACTGCACCCTCCTATGCCAGCGATAAGCATCTCTCAGCATTTCAATTACAAACCCCTATCCTCAGGATTTGTTTATTTAAATTGGAGGAATTTGGTGCTCCTGGCAGCCTGTAATCCACAGGCTGGAGTCCAGCAGGCACAGCCACATCCCTGATCTCCAACAGGGGCTGCTGGTCCAGAACAATGATGCCCAAACCTCACAGGCAGACACTGGCAGTGGGAGCACCAGCCACCCCCAGCAGGTCCCAGCCCTCAGTGCCTCCAGCACCGGGGTTTGTTCCAAGCTCTCCCACACATCCGCTTTTGTGTTCACTCATCCAGCCCCAGCTCCTCTCTCTAGCCTTGCTCTTTCCTTCCTCCAACACCAGAACTGCCTGGGTACAGATTCCCAGCAGCAGCTTCTGGCACTCCCTCACCTTTGCTGAAGTTACTCAGTGATTCACCTGTCTCAAAAATAACATTTATCTTTTTGTTCTCCAAGTACTGGAGCACCAGGATAAAAACAGGAGGATGGGAACCTCCCACAGTTCTGCAAGAACTTGGACTATGCAGTGGCCAGTTTGAGGAGCTGTTCTCCAAGGGAGGGAGAGGCTGAAAACAGGGAGGGAAAATTCCCTCTGCTGGAAATAGTGACAGGAACCATCTCTGTGTTTTGGAGGGGGGAAACACCCATGTCAAAGGGGGTGACAGCAGGACCCCAGAGCCAACAAGCCACTGGGGCAGGAGCAGCAAGGGTCACAGAGCACACCGAGCTCAGCGAGTCTTCTCTGCCTTCCATTCGCTGCCTTTTGGCAAAGCTGTTTCCAATATTGGAATTGAATGCTTAACTGTTACACTGATGGAATAAATTAGTCTGAACCTTTTATCCCGAAAACTTCTCCATAAGAAAGAGACATCTGAGGGCTCTGGCACGCTGACAGGTATTCCCTTCCCTGGGGGCTGGCAGGGGGGTCACAGATGTCCCTGGTTGACGCCAGCCGGAGCAGGGTATCCGCGTTCCAGCGCTCCGGCATGTCCCTGGCCGGTGGGATGGGCCGGCCTGGCACGGGCACGGCCCAGCTGCAGGAGGGATCGCCCTTGGCAAGGGATCAGTAGTATTTCTCTGGCAAGTGCCAGCGCGATGGAAGCAGCCTGTGAGGCGCTGCGCCCGCCTTGCTCCGCGACAGGAATTAGCCGGATAATTGCTCTGGCTCCCAGGGTGTCCTGGCCACCCAGAGGTGCAGCATCGGGCAGGAGCTCTGCTCCAGCACACCCAGGACATTTCGCCATGTCCTTACCACAGTGCAGGGTTGAGCTAGGCTGGATCCCAGACCAGCTTGTACCAAGACCAGCCTGGCTAGTCCAGAACAATGTGCTGCACTGGTGTCAAAATCCTCTGGCAAGCTGCCATGCCATGGCCTTGTTTCATATTCAAAGGTAGATGTGCCGATGCTGGAGCTAAAAAACCCCAACTATTCAAATTAGCAATCAGCACCAATGATTGCCCTTCCATCCCGTCCCTGTGCTGAAATAGGAGCTTCAGTCCCTGCACACAACCAGTGAACACATGCTCAGCATCTGATTCTGAAGAAGGCTTCGGCACCGTGAAAAGAACAGGGAGAAGGTACGGCAGAGTGGGAGCTACCATCTGGGCTTGCATCTGCGCGTTTGCCAAGGCGCAGATGGAGGATCCTTTTCTCTGATTCGTATTTGGCCCTGGAAACTCGGGAATGATGGAATGAAGAAGTAGCTCTGCCTGGAGCCTGGTCACTATTTGGGACGCAGCATTAATCCCAAGCCTGTGAGGCTCCTGGCAGCAGCACTGTGGGAGGTGCCAGGTCAGGGTCAGACTGTGGGGACAGTGGCCGATGACACAGCCCCTCTGCCAGCACTGGAAGTGGTGCCATGGCTGCCTGATGAGGACACACCTCACCATGAGTGACCTGCCACTGGCACCCAGCACTTCACCGTGCAGGTGAAGATGCACTTTGCTGGGGTGTATCAGCACCACATAGTGCCTTCCTCACCTTCAAGAGACTCAGTGTTCTCTTGAGTCCATGGAGTGACACCTGGCTTCCAAGCGACACCGCAAACAAGAATATGTCTGACTGGGAAGAACAAGGATATTATAGGAATAAGGAAATTTGATGCCAATGGCAGGAGGAGCTTGGATTCAAGAAGAAATAAGGCGGGGAGAGGGGTCATTGCTGCAAGCAGTGAGGCCTTTTCTCCAGGTCAAGGGCTGTAGCCAAGCTATGGGCTGAATGTACATGTGCTGTAACAGGGGAGGTCTGGGCAGGAGCCAAACCTGTCTCAAAACACGTATAGGAAATAACAACGGCATGAAAACACTTGTGAGTTCTCCTTTCCTTCTCCAAGGATGACATTCTTGGCTCTCCTTCTTTAAGTCACACATTACCTAAATTCCTCCTGTTTCTCTTACCCCATTCATCCCCAGTCAGGTTGGGGTCTGGGGTCCTTTCCTACAGTTATTCCTTGACACCAAAGAGAAATGGTTCTGAAGTGGAAAAGGATGAAAGATGGTGGTGAGGCAGCCCAGGAAGCATGGGCAAGGGCTGCTGCAAACACCAGCTACCCAAAAGGCTCAGCACCCCAAGGCTCAGCACCCCCCTCCACCGAGGGGCCACGGGACTGTTCAATGATACCAAGCAACCATTGGAGTTATCTCAGTGTCTCCTTTGCCCCATCAGCAAGAGGCAGAGCAGGAACAGTTCTGGGAGGACAGTGGGAGAATATTTTTTGGTGAACTGTGCAGTACCAAGGGGCTATCCAGTGCTCAGTAATTCCACAAATACATAGGATCATTCCCTGGCACAGGAAGGTGCATGCCTGACTGTCTCCGAGTTCCACTCCTGCTGTTCCAGCACATGGTTTGGTGGGTGTGGTGACTCCCCAGCAAGAGAATGACTTGCTGGCCTCCCTTCCCCTGCTGGACTCCCAGGGGTCCTGTCTGCTCCTTCAGAGCTCATTCCTCAGTGGAAGGAACCCACCACACCCAACCCACAGAATCCTCAGCACCAAAAAGCCGATTCCAGACGTAAAGCCTTGGGGAGGCAGAAGCCGGAACAGCCAGATCGGTAGCAGACAGGGCAAATAGTGACACAAACTGGAGGGAGTTTGAGCCCTTTTGGTGCTGGGCTGGATTGAGGAAGGACTCAGTCCCCAGGCCAGGAGCGATGTATTTGCTGGGCCACGTGCCTGGGGAGCCGGGAACGCCTCACTCAGCCAAGCAAAGCTGCAGCACCTTGACATATCTCCTGTACCCACCGCGTTTTGTGAGTCTAATTAAGTGCAGGAGCAGACATGGTGGAGCACAACAGAGCACTTGGAGGCTGACTGTCCACAAAAGCTTCCTCAGAGCCGGATTGTTCAGATGAAGGAATGATCTCATGAGCAGATGGGAGAAAGGCTTTGCTTGTTCCACAGAAATCTGGCCTAGAGCAGACATGAGGAAACGCAGCACAGAAAACCATTGTGCTGGAGTGTGAGAATGGAGCCAGCAGCCGAGGGGGGAAGGTGTCGGGGGGTGTCCAATCCCCCGCTCCCAGCAGCAGCCACGGGAGCATCCAGGCAGCCAACACAAGCCTCCGACTCGGCTGTGAATCTGGCACTGGCATTCAGAGGGGGAACGGGGGAGCTCCACTGGGCACTGCGTCCACTCGGTGACGAGCGCTGGCAAAGGAGAGTGCCAGAGGTGCCACCTCCTGCGCCACAGGACATGCTCCTGAGGGGCTCGGGGACACCACGGAGCCCAGACAGGGAAAGGGATATTTGCAGACAGCAAAACTTGGGGGTTTTTCTTCTTTTAAATAAGGTTAATTATTTATTCATGCACAAAACACAGGTTATTGTTTGCTAAACAAATCTGTGCGCCAGTCTGTGTGCAGCTCTCTGTACGTGCCAAACGCCCAGTTTCTGAACAAATTGTGCCTCTGTTGGTTCGGAACTCTCTCCTGTGCTGGACTGGGCTTGTTGTGGGCCCTCAGGGGGGTCAGATCCATCCCGAGGGGGCTATGGGAGAGGAGAAATCACTGGGGAGGGAAGAAATGTGCACCAGGGCTGGGTAGGAGCGAGGAGCTGCCGGTGTGTCACAGGCACCACCATCCAGCCATGCCCAGGACCCAGCCCAGGCAGCAGTGATGGAGCAGGGAGCACCCAGGGAGGGCTCAGCTGCTCCAGCTCCATCCAATCCCATCCATGGAACCGTCTCAGAAGCACACTCGGGAACACCACCGTTTCTGCAGCAGCCCAGGCACAGAACTAACGCCTCCCAGGGCTTTGTTATCACAACACCACACGGTTAAATGTCCTAAGCAATCTTTTTTTAAGGAAAACAAGTCTTTAGAAACAGAGGTGACCCCAGAAGCGATAAGTGAAGAGGTGCACCTGAAAGTCTGTTATCAGCTATTTGTGCCTGGCTCTGCCTCAGATTTCTCATTTCGATGTGACGGCAGCTGAAAATTGGATAGATACTGGCTTCACCTCAAACAAGACTTTCTCTTTTTGTCTTCAAGGGCAACTTAAGTGCTTTACCCTCTGAGGTCGGAGAGAATCGCAGGATGCTGGAAAAGGAGCATTCTGGAGCGGGAACCACAGTGCTGCTCCGCAGCACAGTTTGATAATTAAACTCCGCGGTGAAGGAAGTGTGAGGGAGGCTGGGAAAGCACAAGTTTGTTCTTCGCATCAGGTGTTGATGAGGTTTTCCTCACAAACAAAAAGCAGGTTTAATTTCCAGCACCAGTGCCTCCTCCCAAGCCATGTTCTGCCACCAGTGCTGCCTCCAGCCCAGGTCCCAGATCCCAGAGGGACCCAGCTCAGGGAGGTGCTGGTGGGGCTGGCTCTGGAACCACTGAGGGTTGTCCTTGAGAGACACAGGCCAGGAAAGGAAAGGGAAGAAGAGGGCAGAGGATCACTGGGGTCTCAGCCGGAGAGCAAATTCTAGCATCCATGACAGCACAAATCATGAGGAATAAACCAGAGCCCGTTCCATCCCCTGTGCAGGGAGCAAGGACAGAAAAGGGACAATTGGGATGCTGGGGTAAGAGGACAGAATTCCTTCTACAGAAAAGAGGCTCTGAGAAAGATTCCAAAGGAGAGGCAGAGACCAAAAGAAGTTTAGTCTGACAGAAGGAAATGGAGGGAGAGCTCCTGAGACCAGGCAGAGCTGGGAAAGATGTGATTCTGCTCAGACTGCCCTGGAAGAAGGTGTGACAACCTGAGCAGTCGGAGAGGTCTCCCACCACCAAAACACCTGCATCTTACCTTAATCCTGAGCAGGTTACATCACACATTCCCAGCATCCAGTGACAGCTAATCCACTGATATCTTCTCTCCCCCATCTCGACCCAAGCTCTGCAGCACAAGTGCAGATTCTGAATCAATACATTTCTTCAGTCAATGTTTTTGTCTGTTTTTCCCTATAAACACCCATCCAATGCAACGTGTGAAACGCAGATGTGCTGAGTGGGAAAGCTGAGCCTTTCAGACTCATCCCGTGCCAGCGTAACCAGTGAAACCTTCCCGGGAGCACAGCTGGGGAGCAATGCCATTACAGATGTGCGCTGCTGCGGGATCCCAGCGATTCCTGGCCAGAGGAGCCCCATCAAAGCCAAGTAAATCCCTAAAGCCCTGGGCTTGCTCCATCCAGGCACATACTTCTGCCTGGATCCAGGACTGCAACTGGGAACTGTGTGTGGATCCTGCAGCTGGAGGGACACGATCCCATCTGGAGAATTCTGGTGCTGCCAGAGACATTGGGGGTGAGGTGCGTGCATAGAGCCTGCAGCTGCCCTGGGATGGACATCCACATGTCCTGCCCGCAGGACAGCCCCAGCATGCTTGGCAGCAGCCTCTGAATTGCTGGGAGACCTCAGTTCTGTGAAAGCCAAACCACGAACAGGGACATGGCCTCGCTCATCCTGTCATCTGAGCAGGGGATGCAGGAGGGAAAACGAAGCACCACAAGACCCAACCCTGCAGCAGTGGCCCAAATTCTCTCTGTTCCAGGGGAGCAGTTCACTCTCTGCCAGCAATGTCCCCCTCCCCAGAAGCCACCAAGCCCCCTCCCCCTGCAGCACCTCAGGCACCGTCCATGTTCACAGTGGTCTGAGCGGCACTTCAGGATCTGCAGGAATGTTTCCCAAACAAATGCTGAGCTGCAGAGACTCAGCCCAGCTCCACTGTTTCCCACGAGACCCATTTCAAACCAGACCAAAGCCCCCTGGTCCCACATCCCTTTATAATGAGTTGTCTATTTTTTCTGATACTTCGGTGGGAATTTTTTTCGATACTTCGGTGGGAATTTTTTCCCTTTAATACCAACAGCTGACACATTATGAGTAAAAGGAAGAGTTCACAGAATAAACTTCAGTGCATTAATTATTGAGGGATATAATCCAAATTTATTTAATGAATTAATAATAAGTCATAGGGGTATTTTAATAATGAAATACTTCTAGTTGTGTTTCAATAATTATGGCTGGCTTTCATAATTACACTGCTGCAGTGAAAATAAAATCAAAATCAATTAGGTGGTAGCAATTCTGTCCCAGGAGTGCCCCGTGCAACTCTATCTAGATCAGGTTTAAAGGGACACAATAAAAATCAATGTTGGTTTAAATTTCCAGTGTGCAACTCATTCTGTGCTTTGCCGTTGGAAGCAGTCGGGTCTTCACTGTGTGTAGCCACTTCAAGAGATCAGGAGTAGGTCTCCTTAGGAGAATCTGGGAGCAGAGCTCTCAAAAACCATCTCCTTTTAAAGAAAACCAACGTCTTCTCATAGCCACTGATTCCAGGAACTGAAGCTGGAATTCTGCTGGGGCTGTCACCCTCCGGCTCTGGTGAGTGCCAAGAGCCCAGGGCACTGAGGCAGCTGAAGATACCCCAGCGCCTGTTCCCCACACCAATTGTGTTTGTTTAGAGATAACATTGCCAGAGCATTTTTCCAGAAAGGCAGACAAAATGTTTGTAATTCCCTCCCGTTCCAAGGAACCTTTATCCCACCCTCCAGCTCAGCTGAACCCAAAAAGCAGCTGGGTTTCTTTAACCTTTTTCATCTCAAGAAAGAGTGTTTGGAACCGGGAAGAGCTCCCTATTCAGCTTGTTGAGTCAAATTGTCACTTCCAGCAGCTGGGATCCTTCCCAGCGGCTGCAGAGCCTCGCAGCTGGGCGGGCGGGAAGGCGCAGCCTTTGCTGTGCGGCTCCGGAGAAACCTCCTGCTTCCCCCAGCACCTGGAACCCCGCCTGGCGGGCAGCTGGGACCCTGGCCGTCCCTCAGCGGAGGTGACACCGTGTCCCCATAACATCAGTGAACCCCAGCTGTGGGATGGAGATGGGCTCCAACACCAGCATCCCCCAGCACAGCTGGAATCCCAGGATGTGCCAATGGAGACAACGCCGAGCCCCCAAACAGCACCACCACGCTGGGGGACTTTGACACAGACAGAGCAAACCGAGGGAGTGGAAAAGGTGACCAGGAAAGGGCTGGGCATGCTGCTGCTTGCATTTTGAGGGGATTTCTGAGTGGCCACATTCAGGTGAGCCTCTCCTGCCTAGGAGGTGACTTAGCCCCACTGCAGGATGAGTTGAGCTCACTGAAGAGCCCGCCTGCCTCCCTCTCCCACCAGGCTGAAGGCACAGCTTCTGACCCCTCTCCCTTGACAGCTGCAAGTCCTGTTCACAGTTCTCACATCTTTGAACATCTGGCTGCTTACCACAGAGGGCTTCGGAAAAAAATCCCATTCCCCAAAACACGTTGCAGCCGGGACGCTCCAGGGAGTGGTTTCTGGGGGTCTCACACAGGAACAGCCCAGAAGCAGCAGAGTAACAGGGGGCTGGCCCAAAACAGGAAGGGACAAAGATTTTCAGCGTCAAAGATTAAGAGCCTTAAAATAGAAAAGGGAAAATTCAAGTACGTCGTTAAGGGCAAAGTATTCACAAGCAAGGGGTCGATCAGGCAATATCTATCCAGAGGGATGTCGTCACCAGAGGCCTGAGCACAAACAAGATGTGACACTTGGAGAAGGAGGGATGAGGGGCTCCAGTGCTGGTGTGAAAAATGGGTTTGTGCCTGAGGAAAGGTTCATCAGTGCTGGGGACACTGTGGGTGCTTCACCCTGACACCCAAGACATTCCTGCTCTGCTCCAGCAGCACTGTGGCTTTGGCTCCCAAAAGCAGCAGATGGGGCTCCACTGGAAATAGTTATCAGCACCTTGGTATTTGTGTCCTGTGTAAGTGGAGTGACCAGTGTTGCCTGTGAGGTGATCACTGACCTGTAATTATGCATCCAGTATGCAAATTCCCATCACAGTGCAGGGCCACCACAGCTCTGTACCTCAGTGCCTCAGCAATGCTGCTGGGACAGTCTGTGTTTTGGATTACACATGGAATCTAATACACTGTGCTTAATGGCAGGGATCGTTTTGGGGCCAATGCCCGTAATTCTGTCCTCCAAACAGCAGCACAGGTCACCCTTGTTCTTCAGCAGCACTGGCAGCCTGGAGCTCCTGGCAGCAGGAGGGTTGACTGCAATGCTGGGAGAAAATACGTAAGAAGTCAACCCAAACCAGCTTACACTCAGGGCTTTGCCATTGCTTCTGCAATTACACTCCGAGGATCCAAAACATTCACATTGAAGAACTCGCGTATTTTGCATGAGAAATAATGGCTCGTTAAGTAAAAACAGGCCCGAATTCCTGAGCTTGTATTTGTTACCTAGAGAACAGTCCCTTGGATAACATTCCAATGCCATCGGTTATTCCTTCCCCATGCCCTGCTTTGAGCTGCTACTCAAACCACGTGGACTGTCCTCTAAATTACCCAGTGCTCCTTCCGACTCCTTAATTAACTCCCAAGTCCCATAAGAAGATCCAGTGCAGGAACACACCACACAAACAGCCTGCAGCTGCACATTCCCACACACTCATCCAGCCAACAAGACGTGGCTGAGAGAGGAAACATCAAGTGTGAAGGCTCCTGCCCCAAACCAAACCAGGGATGTTCAGCACGTGGAGACAGCCCAGGAAATGGGAAATAGTTCTGCCTATGCAGCAGCAGCACTGGCCACCCATGGGAGCTCCCACGGGGATTGGGGCCCCAGGGAAACAAGGCACAGCCCCCAGCTCCCCCAAAATCACACAGGAAGCTCAGACCCAGCTGCAGAAGACAGGCAGGGGAAGCCTGTCCTATTTTTCTATGGGACAACAATGCTCCTCAAAACACCACCTGCTTCTCTGTGAGTGCAGTCTGCATGGAAAGCAGAATTCCAGTTGAACGTAGCAGTCCTTCACAGTGAGAGTGGTTTGGTGCTGAAGAAAGGGCCGTGGACTCTCCATCCCTGAAAATATTCACAACTTACATGGAAAAAAGGCCCAGGACAACCTGCTCGAGCTGTGAAGTCAGACCTGACTTCACAGCCAGCCCTCCTTCAAGCAAGAGGATGCATTTCACCTGGGATACAGGATGCCACCTGCAAGCAAGAGCCTCTGTGGGTGGTGGGTCCTCCGAAGGCACCAGCTCTGCTCCTCCATTGCTCAGGAAGGGGTCCATGTACAGATAATTGATGCATTTTTAACTTGCAAATGCGGCACAAACTTCCCTCAGGAACATCTAATTCACATTTTAAGTAACAAAAGGGCTCAAATCCCTTTCTTGCCTATTTAGTCATGCTGCATTTGGTAGAAGTGAGATGAAATGCTCAGCTCAGGGAAGATCAGAGAGAAATTGTATGATTTCCACATTATAGGATAATTCCACGGCTGACTTACCCAAATGTGCAAGATGAGACGCCACACTCAGACAACGTTCACCATGCTGAGCTGAACTCTGGGTCTCAGAGTCAAAAGAGAAGGGAGCAAGCAGGGGGAGCAGGATTAGCAGGAGGATAACAGATGGGGTCTTGGAGCATTGGGACACAAAGGAGAGCAGTGGGAAGGCGCTGGATGCAGGAGCCTGGCTGCAGCACCAGCAGGGAGAAATGCTTCAGAGGAACGAGAGGGACCTGGCCAGGTCTGAACCTCTCCAAGGCGAGCTCACACCTAGGGAGTGCCCTCCCCTCTCCCTAGGGAGTGCTCTGCTCCCCTCCACCCTCAGCTGCTGGTAGGGGGTCTCTGCCTCTGAGCATCACCCTCGGCGCAGGTGGAGGCTGGCAGGGGGAGGCAGCCCAGCTACAGTCCCCTGGCAGCCACCTCTTTGTATCTCAAGTTATTTATTTTTAAGCATCTGGGCCTCTGCACTAAGGCAGATGCTGTCACTGTCCCAGTCACAACCTTCTGGCCAGCCACTCAAGGGCTTTACTTTCTTCATGAGGTCTGGACGCTGCCTTTCCTTTCCACCCCTTTCCTTTTCTTTTGTTGATCAAATCGAGTTTTATCTCAGAGCGGAGCATCTTTCCAGAACAGAAGGCTCAAATGCTTCATCTTGACAAAGCTGAAACCAAGCCTTTGTTTTGCCAAAAATACCCCTTTCACTTTTCATTTTGTCCTGCTAGTCACCAGATTAAATCCACATTAACAAATATTGTCACTCATCCCAGAAGTACATTTTTTGGAAAGCAAAGTGTTTGTTACAAAAAGCATCATCCTGCTCTCCCAGTCTGCCACAAGCACACGGGGAGGGGAGCAGGAGCCTTTCCCAGCCCTTGGCTCACAGTGAGCACAGCTCTCCTTGTTCACCTAGGTAGGAGCAGCCCCGGTGCACTCTCTCTGCCCTCCCAACCTCACCACATTTATCCCACCGCTGTTACTGGTGGCTGTGTGTTTGTTTCAGCAGTGCTACCGTGGCTCCCGATCTCTCAGAGGTTCCTGCAGCCCCCCACCTGCCAGACCTGCTGCTCCAGCCAGAGGCTGCCCATGGGGAGCCCAATGCCCAGCCCAGCCCTTCAGGAAGCACTTTTCAATCTGGCTGTGCAGAGGCAGAGAGCACAGCGAGAGGGCTTGGTCATCTGGAGCTCCTGGCCAGGGACCGTCCCTGCCACTGGCCGTCCACCACCAAAGCTGCTGCACAAGAGACACTCGCAGCCACTTAACTTGCAGCCCAGTACAATTTAATTATCAACTTGGAAGCTCTCCAGCAAAGCATAAAAAGTCGACCCATTGCAGTTGTTTAGGTGTATCATTGCCCTGCTAATTGAGTTTGATGGGAATTTCAAGAAGACTTTACGATATTTTCCCTAAGTGCTGTTACATTTAAGTCTTCCTCATTCTCTGTGCTGCTGAAGGCAGAGGAGGGGTAGGAGAGAGACCTTCCTTCATCTTCAGACTAGGAGTAGTGGATAATATCCAGGGAGAGGACTCCTTACTGAGCCATATCTCTCCTCCTGAGAGCCAATTCCCTTTTGAGGAACTCTGCTGTGGACATCAACTCCTGCCAAACTACAAAAACCTCCCCATTAGTGTCTGTGCACAGGGATTTCCACCAGTGCCAGACACCAAGACCAGCCTCAGTCACGTCATGGAGGATGTGACTAACAGCTCACAGCAATGTCCTTCCTCACTCCAAATCATTTCACCTCCAGAGAAAATCCACCCTGCCATGGCATTCTTCTCCAGACCCAAAGCCCCAGCTGTAACCAGAGAGCCTGGATCTCTATCTCCATGAGTCAGGCACCATGGGAATCAGGATCATAAAGGGTGCTTGGGGAGCTGGCACTGCTCCCACTGTGCCAGCCCAGCCAGGATGTGCCACATGGCACCTGCGGGGTTGGCTCCCAGTGCAGGGCATCCCCTGGGAAAGGGCAGGAGGGGTTCTAGAAAGTGAGTCTGTGACACAGAGAGTCTGTGAATATCCTCTGTTCCGTTGTTGTTATTTAAACTCTTAAGGTGCAATCAGGCTAAAAAGAATAGATAGAATCACTGAATTTGTACACAGAGTCCTCCAGTGCCTCTGCCCAGGCCCCAAGAGTCGCTTGGGCTCAGCTGCAGAGGGGTTCATTGACCAAAAGTCTCAGCAGCCAGCGATGTGCCAGCGAGGCCAACAGGACCGAGGAGGAGAGGGGGGAATGGTGTCACTGACAACCCCACGAGCAGAAACTACAGCTGAGAAGTTGCTTGAGCAGGCTCGGCTCAGAGATGCCTGCACTTTGCTTCAGGGCAGGTCCCCTCTCTGGTCTGCAGAAGCCTGGTCTCACCCCGGGCTTTATCCCTGTGTCACCCTCCGGAGGCTCCTCTGTAAATCCAACAACCTGCTGCAAATGCAGGCAGCGATGGAGAAAAGGGAAGCCTAAAACCCACACCGGGTCCTTCCTGGTGGGAGGTTTCTTGCGTGGCCACAGCGAGGCGAGGCTGGCACACGGCAGCTCAGCCCTGGGCAGCACTGGGCTGGCAGCGAGCCGCCCCTGACCCGCATCCGCCTCTGCTGCTCGGGCGCTCACGTCGAGTCTGTTTGCCAGCTAAACACGGCGAAGTTTTCGGATCTTCCCAGCTATCAGCGTTGGTTCTGGATTCGCAGTGCTCACCCTGGGCTCTGACCGCCTCACCCGCATGCCAGGCGCCCGCAGCGGAGCCAGGAGCAGCCCCTGCCCGGGCAGCAGCTGGTCCCGCATCCCTGCCCGTGCTCGGCTGCCGGGCCGGGCACGGCGCCAGGCTGATGATATCCACCGTGACGTCTGCTCTCCAACCACACCAGCTCCCAGACACGGGGGAAGAGACACTTTTCTTCTCACATCAGGAGCGGTGGCAGCAGCACACGTAATCCGTGCTGGCACCAGATTCTCCATTTCATGTTTGAATGATGCTGCCACAAACATTTATTGTCACAAAAGAGGTTATTCAAACACGAGCAATTAGGCAACTATATTAGCATATTTTTCATTGTAATATTACAACAAAGGGTATATTCCTCCCAGTGAATGTATTTATAGGCTTTCGGAGCTAATATTTGTTTAAATGATTAATATGTTTTTCAAATACATGTGACAAGTGTGGCAGAAATATTTTTATCTCCGCAAACAATGTTCTGAAAGGCAAGAGCTCAGAGTCTCCGGGAGGGCTGTTTTCCAGGTTCAGCAGAGTTTTTCGAGACATACAAGTTGCATTTTTATCATCATGAATTCCAAGGGAAGGCCTTTCTGTGAGGGATGTTTAGAAATAAGCTGAGGCTGCAAGGCCTCTGCCCCAGCCAGTACCCTCCTGTACGGCACTTTTCCAAAGAGCCCCTGGATTCTCCCTGCAGTCAGGTCACCATTTCCATCCAAAGCATGTCCCTTACTCTAACTGAGAAAATCCCAAAGGTTCAAAGCAAGGCTCAGAGCAGAAGGGTGTCGGGGTTTTAACCGACACTTCTCTTTACTGAACGCCTTCGCACAAAGGGACACAGGATTTTAATCACAATTCTGGTGTGTGGGTGGCAGGAGTCAACTTCCAGAGTTCCGTGTTCCCTTTTCTGATCACTCCCATGGACAAGGACATCCTTTGAGTCTGAGTGATCTGTGA
>VWPU01005170.1:0-16820 GCA_013398955.1 Callaeas wilsoni | reverse complement strand
CTGCCCCCCTGCAGCGACACAGGGACACGGGGGGACCCCGGGACTGCCCCCCTGCAGCTGCCACAGGAGCAGAGGGACACACAGGGGGGGACCCCGGGACTGCCCCCCTGCAGCTGCCGCAGCCGCAGAGGGACACACAGGCGGGGACCCCGGGACTGCCCCCCTGCAGCTGCCGCAGCCGCAGAGGGACACACAGGCGGGGACCCCGGGACTGCCCCCCTGCAGCTGCAGCAGCGGCAGCGGGACACGGGGGGACCCCGGGCCTGCCCCCCTGCAGCTGCTGCAGGAGCAGAGGGACATGGGGGGACCCCGGGACTGCCCCCCTGCAGCTGCTGCAGCGGCAGAGGGACACGGGGGGACCCCGGGACTGCCCCCGCACGGATCTGCTCCAGGGGAGGGACACGCAGCACCTGGAGAAGACTGGCAGGAAAACACAGCCTGGTAAGCTGGCCAGGAGAAAAAAATTACGCCCATCTGTTGTCACACTTGAGAGAAAGGATACATTCTTCCTCATTTTGATTTATCTGACAAAGTAATCGAGAAAAAAAAAATTATTTCTATATCCATTTATTATTTTGGTCTGTAAAAATATAAGACTAATATACAACTACATCTAGCTTGATTTTTGTAAAATCAATCTTCATTCGGTGAGATACCAATGTACATTATACATTAAAGTTGTAAGAAAAATACTGATATTTGACATTTTAAACAAGTTCATTCATGTAAAAATCACATTGCAAGTAAAATTTAATTAGAAAATACATAATATTCACAAAATTACACATGTTAAAGACAGCTTGTGAGAACATTGTCCTAAATTTAATTCAGGTGTGGAAAAAAAAAATGATTCACAGTTAGGCTTGACTTCTCCAGTACCATAGCAGAACTTCAAAGTAAATGCATCTTAATTCTATTAAGAATTTGTTCTTCCTATTAAGGTGCACTTAGATCTCCCAGTCGCAAGGGAGGAATCACTCGTCCCCCTCTGTGCATGTACACAACATGTAACACTAGTCAAAGGAATTTCAGTTTTTCATTCCATTCTGAAATAATTTGGATATTTCATAAATTAATTTATAAAATCTGGATTGAAAATACAATTTACACAGGATACTTAATACACAAAGATTACATCAATAGCAGCGTAATATTGTCAATCATGCGCAGCATCCTCACTATCGCTTCTGGATTTTTTTCTCCTTTTTTTAGCTATAGATAAAATCTATATAAAACAGTCAAGCCTTTAAGTATTGTCTTCCAGGGAGAAAACAGTATAGATGTTAAAAATTTAGGAGGTAGTGAATGAAAGGCTAACAATATCAGCATATTTTAAAAAACCTTATACTGAACCCCAGTATCATTTATATATAAAATTAAATGTAGCCACTCATAATCAACCATTGATCATCTCGAAGTAGCAATTTAAAAATCTTCTGTAATTAACAGTGTATGTATTAGTAAGATATGGAAGAACTTTAGAAACTTTATGGTAACTGCAGCATTAAGCAATTACATGCTGTGCAGTCTGTCATTGTAACTGTTAATACACATTTTAAAATTTATTCTTTAAAGTTTTTATCAAGTCCCAAATGCTTAGTTTTACTACATGTCACCAAATTTCTGTGAAACAGAACATGATATATGTCAAAAAACCATTATCTCACGTTTAGATTATTCAGTTTGCAGGAAAGGTCCTACGAGACGAAGTCTCATGCAATTCAGAGTAGGACTCCAGTTAAATTTCTACAAGTCCTTAATACTGGCATATATATCACCCAAAGTAGCCATGCATGTGCTTGGCAGCACAGCAGCCTCGGGGCTGGGACCTGCCCGGGCTCCTGGCCACACCCAGCCCTCCCAGGCAAGTCCATCCTCCTGCTGTGGTCCCAGCTGCAAAATCCTCAGGGACCACACCGGCCCCGGAGCGGAGCCGCGGAATGAAAGCGTTACACCTGCACCGAGTGCACTACCAGCTCATTCTCTGTACCTGTGCGCCTCTCTTCTCTTCCCATCCACGTGCCTTTACTCCTTTGATTATTCACAATACATTCAAGTAAACCAAAGGCACAGAAGTGCAAACTAGCAGAATAATGAGTCTCACCCTCCACTGGTGATTTCATACAGGAAGGAAAGTCTTTTGATAAAGGAAAATAAAAAAGATATTTTCAAAGTAAACAATCTTCCATAAAGAGAGGAAGCGTAGAGCAGCGCTGAGAGAAAACATGTACAGGTAAAGTCTCCATGTTGCAGAATGTACATTTCTTTTTCTCATTTCACACTAAGTGGATGCAGTTGCTTCATTTTTAATAAGTGAAACACTTGAAAGATCTTGCCCTTGTAAAAGACTCCAGGGCTCTCCACACACACACTAAGAAACCATAAATAACTGTGACAAAAGAGCCCCTCACCTGTATTTGCAGAGTACCACTGCCTGCTGTGCCTATTCTCCATAAATCCTAAGGGCTATCAATGCCTTCCTGGCACCTTGGACTCCAGTGGCATCGGAGGTTTGAGAAAACTACTGCTCATGAGATTCAAATGTGCCCTTTGTAACATCAAACAGCAGGGATTTGTTTCTGCAGCAGTGTTTGCATCATCACAAAAACCTGAAACAAACACAGACTCTGATAGTCTGTGACTACTTTTACAGATGCCCTAACATTAAACTTACAGTTGGTCTCCTGTTAGCAAAGTTACCAGAGGTAGATTTTCCTCAAATAGACTGAGGGGAAAAAAAGAAAGGGGTCAGTCTCCCTTCCCACTCATCACATCTTCCCGGAGGGTGAACGCGCTCCCGAGCACCTGACTCCTGCTCCAGGGAGCACAGGACAGAACTGGCAGCACCCTGCTCCTCCTGACAGGCTGACAGAGGCCACAGGATGCCTGGGGAGATCCTTCTCCCCACTCCTATTAGTGCCCATCTCATTTTCCTGCCACAGCTTCTGTGCCCAGAGGAGGATCAGGTTGGGAAGCAAGGGCCGAAGGGGTAAAGCAGGAGATACAAAAAGGGGAAGGATAAAAACGATGCTAGAAGCCTCCCCTGTACCTGTCCCCGTGAGAGCAGTGGTTACACACACCCCTTTGCTCTTGCAGCATCAGGACTTGTCATCGGTGTTTTCACACAGAGCAACTCTGCAATATCCACAACACCCAGCCAGGGGCACACAATGATCTGCATTTACACAGCAGCTCCTAGTAATGAATAAGTTAATATCACATGGCTCAAACAAGGTGTAGTAAAGCCTCATTCTGATTTAAAACTTGTTTAAATTTAGAGATTTAACTTAAACAGTTCTAATTTGTTCAGGTTTGAAGAAAGTCACTTTTATATAATCCAGACTCATTCCAACAAACCTTTGCTAGTAGCAAACTTTACAGTTTCTACTCGGACTGCAATTTTAACAGAGATTACGTTATGCTATTTCCATGGCATTAAGATTACATTTGATTTGTGTGTAATTGAGTTTTGACGTAAACCGGAATTAGTAACTAAATCCAATGATATCCTTAAATATTGCAAACCAGAATGAGAACAGGTCTTTGATGCATTAATGATAAGACTTTTCACATTTGAATTCCAAAATCAGAGTCAGTAAAAGTAAGCTTGCCTGGCCATTAAAACCAGTAACGGTGCCTGACAGAGGAGGCTGTGGTTGCACATTCACTCGCAGAGGAACAGTGACCTCCAAAGCCCCAGAGCAGGCGCTGCCCAGAGCCCTGCTGTCCCTGTCTCAGCCTGGGGACCAGCCCAGCCACCCCCATCGCTTCCCAGCCCACCTCTGGCCTTCTCCCAGGTTCCTCTTGCACAGAGCCCACCGACAGCTCAGCCAGGGGAGCAGCAGCCGGGGCAGGAGTGAGGGGCTCCGGCAGCTCCATCACACGTAAGCAGCACTTCAGAGGAACTGAACCCACAGTACGTGAGACGGCCAGCCTCGCACGTGAGGAAGTTTACTTCTATAGAACCAGTAGTGTACGGCATTAAAAAAATAATAAAAATCAAGTACCGTTAAAAGAAAGCTCACTGCCATCTCTTAGCTATCCTTCATTTTCAATTTAAATTTTCCTCATTCAATTTCAGCCATTTGTCAATTATCTTCCAGCTTTGTGAATTATTTACATCGAAGTGCAGAATTAATGAAGTTAGTCAACTTATGTAATTTTGAATTTCTTATATTTACTTTTTTCCCTCCTTTTAATCTAACTGCAGTGCTTGGTAGATGGAGAGGTATAAAACGTATTACATATTAAGCCCAATTAAAACATGTATGGCATCCTCACTTCTACAAAGTACACCAATGTAACTTCATAGTGTAATTATAGTTCCGTCTTCTTCTAAGGACTTACGCCCTGGCTCTGGTACTTCATACTCCGTGCTAATGCTGCCTGCTGAGTGATTCAAGTTCATCTCACTGGAAGGAAGGAATCCATTTTGTGAGGACTCATGGAGGAGTTCAATTTGTGATAAGGATTCTATGCTTTCGCTGGTAGGTGCGGCTTTTGGGATCTGCTGTGGCTCCCCACTATCTTCAATAATAATGTCCTCCTCATCGCTCTCCTCTTCTCCTTGCAGCAGACTTCCCAGAATGTTTGGAGTGCTGCTGGGAAGGCTTGACTCAGTGGACTGGCCGGAGCTGCCCGAAGTCCGACTGTTCCTCACCACGTTGTTCCTCTGGTTGGCGGGTCTGACCGTGATGATCAGGTTGCGGCTGTTTGCAATCATCATGTCTGTAACTTGATCGAGGCTTTTTCCTGACACCTCTATGCCGTTCACCTCCAGTACCTCATCGTTGACAGCCAGCAGGCCCGTGCTCTGAGCCAGCCCTCCGGGGACGAGCCGGGAGATGAAAATGCCCGGCACCTTCTCCAGCCCGTGCGGGGTGACCCTGACGCTGGAGCCGTCGCGGATGTAGAAGCCCAGGGGTTTGTCGGTGCCGTACTTGTAGAGCCGCACCCTGCGGTGGGTCTCGGGCAGAATATCCACGTCTATGATAGAGGACACGGGCCTGAAGTCCTGGGGCATGCTAATGACAATGTGGGGCTTCTTCTTGTGGTTATCCGGACGTAGCACGTTGGATAAGACGTTCTTCTTCCTTGTCATGGTATCCGTCCCGAAGGCACTGTAGTCTGCATCTTCTGTAAGACAGAGCACACGGGGTTAGAGCCCGCAGGCATGGCCAGGTCACACTGCTGCCGTGTTTTAGCTCAGCAGAGGCAAAGAGCTCATCTAGAAGCTGCCTGCCTTACTATCACAGAAACCTTTCTCTCTACTCATGAAACAAAAGCTTTAATGTTATGAGATTCAAAGTTTGGAATACTTGTGGTTTTCTTCCACCAAAGGAAAGAGAGTGCACAAAAGAAATTAAAGCAAGCTAGCAGAAGCAGACACAAAGAGCTACAGCTGCTTGAGAGAAAGGGTAGAATGGAAAGAGTGAGTACATTCCTAGAAACATTTTAATTTTATTCAGAGTAATGCCACTTGCTAGTTTTCTCTCCTCAGGTTTCAGATCACTGGAAAAGAAAGAATGAAAAAGGGAAAGCAGCCAGTGTGCCTATTATTGCCTAGTTGCTGGGAGCCAGCCAAGTGACCTGGATTCAAACTCCAGAAAGCTTATTCCATTCTGCACTCCTCCCTGCCCCCACGCCATGTAGGTAAAATGGCTGTGGAGCAGAAACAAAGAGACCTCGCACACAAATACTTCAAGCAAAACTGTTCATGCAAGCAATGCTGTAACTGCCACAACTTGATGCAGGAATAGGCGAATGGCTTAGACCTTAAAAAAAACCCAAAAGAAAACATATTAGTCCTACAACTACTTGTAAGGGATGAGGAAACACATTCAGTGGAAGCAAGCCTGATTTCTGAAACGCTTATTTAGCAAAGGTTCCACTTTTCTTTTTAATATGCTATAACTCATCAAAAAGAATGAACCCAAATACATTCAGATCTGAGCTTCCTCAGATTTACACTCATACTTTTGCAACATTGCACACATCTTTGTTCTACACGGGAAAATCCCCAATAATCACACAGAACTGGACTGCACAAACCCTAGGACCCCGAGAAGCTGGCATTTCTTTGTCTGATCACATTCAGATGCCGTTGGTACAGCCAAGAAAGTGGAAGAATGGCTATACATTTCGGTCTGTGGACTGCACTGACTGTGGCAAGGCTGCCCTGGTGGCATTTCAGGACAGCTGCCAGCTGCCGAGGAAATCAATGAGTGCACTTTCTGAGGCTGAGATACACAGACCTGTACCAGTTAGATTTGGACTCCTCAGATGCTTTAAGCACAGTAGAACAGAGAAAGTATTCCTGGAGCAACAGGTTAACACTGCTGGAGCATGTAACACTAACTCCTCCCTTCCCAGCCTTTGGGGCTGCTGAAAACAAGAGCAGTCCTTTGGCTGCTCTGCGAAGGCAGCCTTGGACCTGGTATTCTAAAAGATAAAGGACAACAGGAAAAAAAACAAATTTAAACTAGCCCACAAAAAAAAACCTCAAAGGGATTTATTGTCAACTCCTGGCTTGTGTGTACACAATAGTTCATCAACATGTTTTAGAAAAATGTGTCCGGATGATGGCCTCATTTACATTTCTTCCTTATTTCCTTTGTTGAAAAAAAAAATTACACTGTAAGGAAGGCAAAGCTCTTGCTCAGCTATTTGCTAAACACAGAGCATCTTTTGCATTGATGTTTACAGCTAAAGTTGTTCAACAATTTAATTGACACAATCAGGAGTTATTTCTGAAGATACCCAGTTGACACAGCCCTACTACAGCCTGAAGTCACTTCTGTAGCAATCTCAGTTACTTTGTAATTTAATGTTTAATTAACATTAGATGTTAACATCAAATCAAGAAGGCTTTAGAAATGGCCTAAAATCTCATCTTCACATGTCTAAGAGTGTTAGGTCAGTTGTGTTGAAGAATTGGTGCATTAAAAAGCAATTCCACCTCTCCAACGAAAGCATTTTAACAGGTGAACTGTGTCTGAAGTAAAACACCTACAAAACCCCAGACTCAGCCTTTTCTCTGCAGAAGGCCCTTTGGGATGCCTGACTAAGATCAGCTGGTTAAAGCCTGTACTCCACTGCTGACAACCAACATGGCTGACTTTTCAGACAACACGGAGCAGTTCTTTTAATGTTTGCTAAAAATTTATGATCAAAGAAAAAAGTGAGAGAAGTTTTGCCCTTATCTCTCCTGACAACCCATCCAACCAGTTTCCAGGTAGACATCTGCTGTTTCTTGAAAGGATTTTTGCAATTCAATGAGGTGCAATAGCTTCTCCTTTTTTATTTAGAACTACAATTGTTTAGAAAACAACCTGGAAAGGACAATTGTGACATCAGATCCCAGACAGGTCTTGCTTGAAATACCTTTTACTGCTTTAAATACAAAGTACCACTCGCCCTCCTTCCTGCCAGGGTGCAAGCTGCTGCTGGCAGCTCCAGGACACAGCTCCCAACAGACCGGTGCCAGCCGAGCACTGGGTTCCTGCTGCTTCACTACAACAACTGGTTTACAAACACACAGCAAAACAGCACAGCAAAGCCTTGCCAGGACTGACTTTCTCACGAGTGTTCTCCCATGTGCATTGCAACATTAAAAAGTATTCAACTGATGGGGTTTTCTCCTTAAATTCAAAGTGCATGAATTCAGAGAATCAGACAGACTCTGTGGTATTTTACCCACTGTAAATCATATCAAATATGTGAAACATTCGACGTTCCCAGCTTGCCACCGTGGGCTATAAGGCTTCTTCCCCTTCATGGCAGGCCACACACCCCACAGGAAGTCTGGCATGGACTGGATATACAAACACACATTTATTACATCCAAGTAGACCTACCATGTCCTATAAATGATCAAAGGCAGTTTGTGCTCTTTACTCAAGTTAGATTTAGAACTGTTCCCAACTTCCTTCACAGAAACCACCTCCCAGCCTGCTTCCACAACTATCAGCTGGTAACTTCTGTCCAAACCAAATTTTTCCAGTTAGTAGAGAAACACGAAGATCAGCTGCAACAGGACTGGCTTTGAAAGAAATAGTATGTAAATGTCTGTATGCAAAATAACAGATTCGAAAGGACTTTTTAAACAAAAACTAAGAGCAGGAAAACATTTCTTGGAAAAGAGAGGAACTTTAAAAGTCTCTTTCAGAAGACAAATCAGAAACCTTAAATTGAGCTGGTGCTTTTGTTTTTAGTAACTTTCTTAAGTTACAGGACACATGGCTGAAATAAAAGCATCCCAAAACTGCAAGCCAGATGTCAAAACATTTAAGAAACTCTGACAAAACAAAGGGTAAGCTTTTTCATTATAACTGCTCTTAATAGTTTAATAATTCAGAACTAGCATGAACCCTAAGACAGACAGTTAAGGTTAGAGAATTTGTGAGGAAAAAATAGCGAAAGGTTGATAAACTCATCTCCCAAATCTCAGCAGAACAGCACACTCTGGGCAACCTCTCTTCCACTGCTAAAAGTTTTCTAAAGCAATACTCTCAAGTACAAAGGCATCTTTGTTCTGGCACCTCACTAATCAGTTTAAAGCCCCGGCGAAAAATATTTTGGCCTAAAGCCAAAGGCCAAGGTGTTAACTACAGACAGGGTGAAGGAGAACGTCCACACGGTGCAGGAAGGATTTCTCCCCCAGCAGTTTCAAGCTCAAGGTGGCACCAATCTGTACAAACTTATTACATGAAATTGGAAACAAAAGCTCCCAAACGCCAAATCTGGCTTCAATTTAATGTTATTGAAGACAGATTTTAAAAATATTTCCTGACCATTTGCAAATCAATGTAGAGTTACCCCTTGAGAATTACATTTTCAAAGTCCCCAGGTAGTTAGTATATTTGAATAGAGATGAAATTTAGCACTGTTTAAATACGACCCAACAAATCTCCTCTTATTTAGTCACAAAATATAGCAAAATATGGTTTTAGGAAACTAACCTATGCTTTTAGGAAGAGGCCTCATAACAGCTAGGCTAGACCACAAAGAGCTGTTTAAAAAGCCAACTGCTCTTACTTCTCACCAAAGTAAAGCTTCTCAGTGACAAAGCCTCTCTCAAGAGGCACAAGTGGATAACCAAAGAATCCCCTTCTCCCTAAACACAGCCACATACATGCAGAACTTGCAGGAGCTGGATATTGTAATTTAGAATCCTGGAGGGACTGTTAAGGATATTATAATGAAATGTATCTTCTGTTATCTCTATTGTTCTTGTATTTACAATGCAAAGTTCCCACATCAAGCTGCCCTTCAGCCTGTGCAGACTGTTCCTCTCCATTTTCTCTTCAGAAGGGCTTTTCTCACAGACAGAGTGACTCCCATACATCTGGATTTAATCACAACACATCAGTTTAACCTTTAAATACCAGATGTCAACAGTACCTGTTAATCTGTTAAACTGCAGAATGAAATTCCAGCGAGGAATGTTTTCTGCAAGCTGACAGCCAATCCTGCCTCGTGCAACATCGAGCTCCGGTTTAGATTTAGCACTGGAGCAGTTTATAAAGTATTTTAAAGGAATTTAGTGAAATACAATTAGAGGAGTCTAAGGGGAATAATGTGACTTCATTACAGGATCTCTAGGTTTCTTACCACATCAACCAAGACACATAAACGTTCAGGACAAACTGAGAGCTTTCAGAAATGAGGAGTCAAAATCAAACAGGAGAGAAGAGTTCTTACTCTGGCATAACATTTTCCAAATTCTGGAGTCTCATTATCACAACCATCGCTTATTAATAAAAGCAAAACCATCCTGCAGCTCCCATTTCAACCCCTCAAGGTGTTCCTTGCATGCAATATACTAAGAAGTTAATAGTATTTACATTAGATTTCATTGCAGTCTGCTCATATCTTAAGTTAGCTTTGCACAAATTGCATGTACTTTCTAAATGGTTAGGACAGTATGACAAAAATTTCATATATTATAAGACAGCAAAACACTTTCTCTCTTCTCTACAGTGGCTTTTTGTCAAAGATCTTAAATTCCCAACAACTGCTGCTGGAAATATAAAAGAAGTCAAAGTTCCACTGCAAAACCCACAAAAAATTTTCAGCTGATTTAAGAGAATGCATGAAAGCCACAAGTAGCCTTGCAGGTGGGAAAGTAACTTGTGTAACTTCTTATAGTTCCAAAGCAGCACAGATCAAAGCAGCCCCATCAATAGCAGGCATTTGTTCAGACATTTCTTTCCCATTCCAGAGGCAGAGCCAGTAAGGTTGCTGCAATCTAGGAATTAAGCACACTTCAACAAATCCCACTGCACAAAATATGAACCATCCCTAACTCCACCAATCCAGCCTTGGTTACACCCAAATCATCACCAATAAAATTCAGAATAAAGTTATTTCTGTATTTTCCATCAAACAAACACATACTCTATACGGCAGAGATGCCAGTGAAGGCAAAGCCTGCATTTCATCCACAGATGTGATCAGTGTGGTCACAGCTCAGTGCAGTGGGGGACTGGTGGTTCCCCCAAAACTCCACAGGCAGAAGGCTCTTTTGTCCAAGGCAAGGCAGTGGCACCTGGTACTTTCCACACAGCTTTTCCTGCTCGCCAACTCTCCTTCTGATAAACTACAACGGATTCAGCTTACTTCTACCTCTGTGCATTGTATCAGCCCCTGGCACCAGAGCAGTAGCAAATAATCCACCTGGATCAAATCGAGGTAAATGACGGTAGGAAACTCAAAAAGCATTACAAATGTAACACCAGGAACAGGCAACATGAGACCCGTCACACGAGGAACAATCTAAAAACATATGGTGTTAAAATATAAACTCAATAATCCCAGTCTGACAAAGTGGCTTATCCCTTCCTGTCATATGGCTCCTGCAGGGGATTAAATGGAATCATAGCCCTTGTCCACCTCAGGTTCTGCTAGAGCAAACGGCTCCTGCCTTTGGCACCGCAGCACTGAAAACACAGGCCTTACCAGTCCATACCACCAACACAAACAAAACAAACACTTTGCCAGCACACAGCAGCTGCCAAGCAGCCACACTGCTTATGAATATTGGGTTGGTGTCAGGCTGTTGGGGAGTTGTTCGCTTTTTGGAGTGGGAGTTCATAGAAGGTTCTGATGCCCAAGCATTTTCTAAGGAGATGCCTGTCTTAGTAACAGCAAACACAAACTTCTAATCGGATTTTTTTCCCTTTATGAACAAAAGCAGACAGTAGGAACACACAACCAGAGCAGACACACTACTTCTAAAGGCAAACCAACAAACCTAGCAGCCCTCGCTCCTGAGGTTTGCTAATTGAAATAAGCTTGTCAATTGAAAACTTCAAAGTGTTTTATTAGGAAAGTGTGATAAGAGTAGCATCTTACAAAGTTAGTCTTGAATTTATACTTTTATATTACACTTAATACTTCATGTAATAACATTTTTAATATTACTTTCCATCCTGTAATGGTCTCTCTTCTTGTCTGAAGAATTTTAAGTGAAAAGAATTTTAAGTGAAATTTTAAGAATTTTAAGTGAAAAGAATCCAACATACAGAGCAGAAAACCTTAGAGGTTTAAAATTTATTTTCATTTGCTTACATAAAACCAGAAAGAAGCGTTTGCTAGAGATTTAGCTTGACTCTAACTCAACTAAATACAAGCAAAAAAATCACAAAGTATAAATAGGTTGCCTGAGGAAGCCCTTGCAAGAGAGACAAGTTGTGAATACCTTTCATGACCCATAATTATTATGGAATTTGACATGATGAAATAGGACTGAAGGGTTTTTTCCTCATCCATTACCCTGTCACTGGATAAACAGATGATTCACATTCTTCACATGCTCTTACCTTTTCTCTGAATGAAAATCCTGAGTAGAGGATTGGCTGTAGAGACTGCTTTGTGATAATTGTCATCATTATTGATAGGCAGCAGGTCTCCGTGAACGTCCGTGTATCCCACCAGAACATCAACATTTGGGATCTTGTGCACGTGCTGCAATAATCCATAGAACTCCTCAAACTTTCCAGGTTTGGATCTCTCCAGAGAAAACCGTCGAAATTCTGCCCCAAACTACAACAAAATATATCTTATCATTAAGGTGGAAGCAACAGAATTATTTTAAAGCAGAAACATTATGGAATTAAAAGTGCACTAAAAACTACAACCAGTAATTTTGACGTGGTATAAAAAGGCAGTTAAAACAGTTGTTTTTTCCCCCAGTTATAACTAGCTTTGTACCTGATAGAAGCTGTACTTTTGAGCATGCCACGGCTGTCTCACTGTTCCATTGTTCCACTAACGGGAGCTCATCAGCATTAAGGTGACAAACTCGGGCAGGGCTCACTGCAGATTCTCACATGCTCATGAAGCAACCACGCTGGGTAAGGGACACAATTCCGAGGCAGCACTGCTCCGGTGGCTCCAGCCAGGACCGTGACTAACGTCCTGTGCTATGTGACTACCTGGAATTTGGCTCCGAGAACTTCCAGCGCCCTTGAGAACAGTGTGTGGGGATTGTTACACAACCGTGGCTCACCCCCGCGGGGCTGAGCAGCCTCACACCCCCAGCTGCAGGGCCAGGAACTCAAAACGCCTCTTGGAGGTGAAGACCACAGAGAACTGACGCTGCTTTCCAGCACAAGCCACGTGCAGCCCAGCTTTAGGGAGCTGCTCTCAGCTCCGCTCTGCTCCTACCTACAGAGGGGCAGCAGAGGCAACCAGCCACTACCTCTAAGAGCATTCAGAAGATTCGCTCACATGAGCGAGGCTCAAGTCTTGATTGCAACAGTCTTTTAAATCAGGGTTCTGTCCAGGGTACAGAACCTTGATTTTCTGAATCTGGCAAGATTCAGAAAATACAAGGACAAAAAAAAAAAAGACAGACTAGTCACTGACACTACTCTCAGGGGTAGGATTTGCTTGTAGTCAACACAATCATTCAGCAAAAAAACCAGCTCACAAATCCACTCAAGCTCAGTCTCCTAAATCATCTCAAAAGCAAACACTTATTAAAACACGTTGCTTATTAAGGCAATGATACAGCGGGGGCAGGCAGGAGACTCAAGTGAGTGCCAAGAAAAGGATGAGCATTTGATGTGGACTAGACAAATTGTGATTTTTAGCACACATAACTAGCAAAATGTTGGTGTTCTGCCTAACAAGGGCAGGACCCAAAGCAAACAGAATATTGGATAAAAATTACGCCAAATCCTCCATATCAGGCACATACACAACATACCAGAGATGTCAAAAGGAATTCAGAGATAGCAGCAGCCAGGTTACAAAAACCAGAACAGATTGTATATGAGTTAAAAGGATAATAAGCTAATAATTCAAAAAAACTCAGTTGGCTGCTCTTTTGGTGTGAATTCTATTGCTGACCTACAGCGAAAACAAAGATTTCAAATAATTTCTTTAGCAAGTTTAGTTTTAAGCAGAGCAGAAGGGCACATGGAACTAGTTCGAGCCTCAGTATCACGTAGTTTGGTGTATGTTACACACAGGAGAGCGGAGGTGCACTTTACCTCACACCTGATTACAATCTCTTGGAGAGTAAGAGCTCTGGAGTTCTCACATACAAACAAAGGACAGAAAATCAGGAGACAAGGACCCCGTTGTTAGCACGTTAACACCATGCTCGCTCAAAACAAGCTACACCTTCAACACCCACCTTCCTCCAAGAGCTTCAAATAAAGGAATTATCTGGGAACATTCCTCCTCTAAAACCCCTGCAATTACCACAGCATTAACTAATAAGGCAGAAGGGATGATTCATACCTGCTTCCAAACAAAAGCCCAGCCCACAGGAGGAACTCCCATCACGTCAGAGGCAGCACAGCTTAATCATGATGTCAGAGCAGGACTTCATCCCGGAGCCCCACAGCAACCGTCCATGCACGGCAGCAATCGAAATTGTTTGGCTTTCAAGGATTACACACTTTAAACATAATTCAGTAATAAAAGCTTAAAAAGCCAACAACCTCGCCCTCGGGTTGGAATAAATGTTGAATCTTATCACGGCAAGCAAAGGGCCAGATTTTCAAACGTGCGATTTTTATTTTTTCCATGCGATTTTACACATACTTGGTGCAAATACCAAGAGACTCATAACCTGCTCATACTTCCTAACACAGTTTGCTCAATACTATTAGAAAGCAGGTAGAAGACAAGTCCAACTGTGCAATTCCATTATTTGAACCCCTGACACGTCTGCATTTTCCATCACATGCCGCACTCCATCCCACGGAGCAGGCCTGCCCTTGATGTTCTAGAGGGGATGAGACACAGGGTAACTCAAGCAGAAGGCTCCTCGCCACCTGAGCTCCCCACCAGCACGTGCTGCTCCCTGCTAACTCCCCCGGGAGAAGGCAGGGGAGCCTTGGCAGCACACCAGCAAGGCACCGGGCACGCTCACCAACACTCACTCAGAGACACGTCTTTAAGTTCTCTGACACACAGAGCTGCTCTGTGCAAGCCTCCGGCATCGACAGAACATGAGCTGCAGTGACCGCCTCTGGCTTATCAGTTATTAGACTTTACTCAGAATGAAAAATTATTCCAAGTCACGAGAAAGGGGGAAAACCTGAATTTTAATATCTAGAGAACTAGAAGCTTATTTTGGCGTTTCCATACCATCGCTAGGAACTCTAGTCTGGGGTATAAAATTTTATTTTCCATGACAAGAAAATGGGCTGACTGGAATTCAAGTACCATGGGGAATGGCCAGGGCAAGTTCAGAGCAGTTACCCAATCTGAAAAACCTAAACTAACAAAAGGATTGTGCTCATGTAACTGCAACCACAGCTGGGCTGTGCTGGCCCAGCCTTGTCAGCTGAGGCACAATTATTGATTTGGAATATCTAAATAAAGAGCTGTACATCACCGAGCAGCCTTCAAAGCCCAGGCCACTCCGCAGGAACGGCTCCCTCCACCTCCCACACAGGCCTTTCTTTCTCTTCAGAACTGCTCATTTTCATAGAAGGAAGATGACTTCTCTGCGATATTAAATTGAGGTGCTGTTAAATAATTCATTAGCAACAAGTAGTTCTAGGAATGCCTTGAATCCTGCTCTGTAATATGCACTTCAGGGACAATTCCTATTCATTAGGGCTACACTTCCCTGTACAAACACCAGGAATACATCACATGGCTGATTCCCTAGATATATTTTAAACCAAGGAAAACACAGTGGGGAAACAGTAAACCTAGAGTTCTGGGCAGAGGAAAACAAGTGATTTGGGTTTATAAGCACATCATACTGATTATTTGCAACCTTTTAAGAGCATAAGCAAAAGACTTCACCACCACAGTACCAGCTGTGCTTAACCAGTATCTGAAATAACAGCTACCAGATATTCCTGTGCTTTCTGGTTCTGGCCACACGAAAAATGAACACTTTAAAGAAATCATCCTCACTCAAGCTGTAGAGACCAACCACGCACTTTCCAGAAGTTCCAGCACCATGATGCGTTATCCTTAGAAGTCCACACAGCTCAAGTCCTGGCTGCTTCGCGTGCACTGCTGCTGAAACAGTTCACCAGCAGGAAAGGAGGGGACAGAACACAGCCTGCTCCCCACTTCAAAAACAACCCAAGAGATCCACGTGTCCACCAACGGAAAGCATTCCCACGTGGATGCACCTACAATCTGCCTAGGCAACGAAAGAGGGGTTTTAACGCAACATTTATTTAACTAACAGCCTGATGCTCCACCTAATACTGTACATCCAGCAGTTTTACAACTGGAAATTACTACAAATACAAAGCAGAACCAAAAAAAATCTAATTTCTTTCAGAATATCAAAGCTTTGTCAGCAAAACTTTGCCTAACCAGCAAATAAAAATCAAAAATAGAAGAGATGCAGATAAACGCATGGGAGAATTTACAGAGCTGTGCAAAGCTCTGAGCACAAGACAGCGGTGATCTCTGCGGGAACACACAGGTACACACTCCTGAAACACTGCCAGGGTAAAAGTCTCTCGGGGCCTCTAAGACAAGGCAAACTCCACCTTCGGGTAAGGTAGCCAGGGCTCACCTCTACCGTAAGCCTACGCTGTACCCCACAAAAAGCTACAGAAAGACAATCACTAAGGGAAATAAAGTAACTACTGAAACAGTCACTAACAAACGCACTCACTGCAATTCGGACAAAGAGCAGGTTTTGGCGCTTCCGAATTATCTCAGAATTGTTAGGGTTGGAAGGGACCTCTGGAGATTATGTAGTCCAGTCCCCGAGTATGTCTCTAAACATCTCTTTTGGCCCAGTGATCCCACACTTTCCCCATAACACATAAATATTAGTCTGTGCAAAAGCTGAGGGGCAAACTCCACTTACCTGCCTTTTTTTCAACCACTTCAAAGCCACTTACATTTTCTCCCCGCAGACAGCGCACCCAGCGAGCGACCCCTCCGCGCTCAGCGGCCGCGGCCCGGCGGGCAGAGGGATCCGCCTGGCGCGGGGACAGGTGTGGAGGGAGCGCCGGGGCCCGCCCGCCCAGCCCGGGGGCCTGCGGAGCGCTCAGGCCCCGGCGGGGCCGTGCCCCGGCGGCCCCTCGGGCAGGTGAGTCAGCAGCTGTCTCTGTCCCTGTCCCCGCAGCGACACTGCGGCCCGGCGGCCCCGCAGGGCCGGCCCCGTCCTCCCCCCCGTGCCCGCGGCCCTCCGGCGGTGGCAGCGCCCACCTTGCTCTTCACCTCCATGGTGCCCAGGCCGCGGCTGCCCGCGGCCCCGCGCTGAGCCCGGTTCATGCCGCGCACGGTCGCTGCGTCCGCTGCTCTGGCTCCTCTCCCCGCCGGAGCGCGGCGGGACGGGCAGCGGCGCGGCCCAGCCAAGAGCCCCGGCACCCGCG
>VWPU01005168.1:0-42223 GCA_013398955.1 Callaeas wilsoni | reverse complement strand
ACCTGCATCCACCAGTCGGGTCATCTGGTCATAGAAGAAGTTCACNCTCTCAAACCCATGCTGGCTGGGTCTGATAGCCTGGCCATCCTGTAGGTGCCATGTGATGGCACTCCAGATGATCTGCTCCATAACTTTGCCAGGTGCTGAGGTCAGACTGACTGGCCTGTAGTTTCCTGGATCCTCCTTCCGGCCCATCTTGTGGATGGGCATCACATTGGCCAGCTTCCAGTCATCTGGGACCTTCCCAGTGAGCCAGGACTGATGGTAAATGATGGAGAGCGGTTTCAGAAGCTCATCTGCCAGCTTCCGCATCACTCTAGGATGGATCCCATCTGGTCCCGTAGATTTATGAGCATCTAAGTGGCTCAGCAGGTCTCTGACTGCTTCCTCCTGGATAACAGGGGAGTTATTTTGCTCCCTGACACCATCTACCAGCCCAGGAGGACAGCTGTCCTGAGGACAACCTATCTTTTTGTTGAAAACTGAGGCAAAGAAGGTGTTAGTACCTCTGCCTTTACCTCATCTTCAGTTACTAAATTCTCTTCCACATCTAATAGAGAATGGAGGTTGTCCTTGCCCTTTCTTTTGCCACTAATGTATTTATAAAAGTATTTTTTATTGTCCTTCACAGAAGTTGCCAGTTTGAGTTCTAACCAGGCTTTTGCCTCTCTAGTTTTTTTTTACATGCTCTAAAAACCCCCTTAAACATTTCCTGAGATACCTCACCCTCCTTCCAAAAGAGATACACCCTGTCCTTGCACTGCAGCCACAGGCTAAATCAACAGTAGAGCTCCCAGCCCAAATTCATCTGTCACTGCTGGAGAGGCAGCCAGTCCCACTGATCTCTGCAAGACCGGCCATTTCACTGTGCTGACAACGGGCCTGGAGCTGCAAGCCTGATGTCTCCAACAGACAGGGCAAGGTATATGTGCAAATGGCATTTATTTCCATTTCATATGTGAACGTCATAAATGTCATCTCCAAGAGCAAGCTGTGATGCAGAAAGAAAGAGAAGTGAGGTTCTTAATTCAAGGGGTCTCGTGAAATGATTTTAAAGGAGCACTGAATCTGAGCTCATGGACAGGTACATAGCCATATTGATTAATGTATAGCTACCTATCTTTCCAAAATCTGGCATTTATCTAGGCATTCAGCAAAGAACTCCTCCTATCACAGGAGGCTATTACTCTTGGTATCTCTCAGGACAGTATCAGCACTTCTATAATCACATTTGTACTCATTGTTTTGGAAGAAATTAACTATTTATTCTTGAAAAGGAGAAATATGTTTGGACACGTCCAGTGAAAATTGAAGTTTTATCGTCTGTTACAGTGAAGTGAGACCGGCTTCAGGCACCAGTGACACATGACCAGGAAATACACAGTGAACATGCTGATAAGACTATCTGCCATGGTCAGTGTTACGAATGAATGTGAGTGTTTTAGCTAAGTCTCTGCCTTTAGCCCAGGCCTCTGGCAGCAGGCAGTAGCTTTATTGGGGTGGCCAGCACCTCAAAACCCACTTTCATTCACAAGTTCTTTTATAATGGCTGATTTGGTCTATTATAGAATGAATTATTCATTTAATAGACAAAAAACTAACAGACATAAGATGTAAAACAAACCATATACTACACAGGAATAAGAATAAAAAGAAACTACTAGTAGGTATATACAGCGCGAGGTTAAAGGTACCATTAATTTTACGGCTAGCGAAGAAATAATATAACTTAGGATCCAATGTATCTTACCATCCAGTTGTTGGTGGGGCACACACCGAGATCCTTTCCCTCAATTCCCAGGAAAATAACCATGGAATCTGTGTCCAGACTCTGGGGAGAAGTCCCCCACACTCTTAGGGTGTGTGTGTGTAGAAGGCTTCTGCCTCTGTGATAACTCGTGTGTCTTTTATAGTTTGTAAAACAGTGTCTCTCAGTCAAGAATATCTCTGTTATCTCTCTCCACATCTGCTCTCCAGACTAAGATGTTGATTCTTAGCTGAGGCTTGAGCCCTTTTGATGCCAGAAAAGACCCCTTGCTGGGCCTTTCCGCCCCTGGGTTATCTCTTCCATATCTGCACCAACTATCTGTGGTAGAGAGGGGGAGGATATGTCCTGCCACAGTCAGGTACGCAGAAGGTGAAGAGAGACTACAGACCATGTTTACTTCTGTTCTACTGTAGACAGCTAAAAGCCAGAATCTTAATATTCTGTAGTATCTTTTTAAAAATTATATAAATATTTTGTTGAGCTTGCTGCCCAGTTTTGATCAGAAGAGGTACAGATCTCAATGAAAATTAAGTGCCTGCAAAATTTATAAAAGGGAGCAGGCAAAAGGACATTGTGTGAATATTTGGAAATTCACTTCACCACCTTTTATGTATTAAGACTGTTATTTTGCTGGCCAGTCTCCTGTGACTGCAGCAGCCTGTGCTCTAGGGAAAGATGCCACAGGACCACGGGGCATAGCCAAGGGCCTCTGACCAATGCTCCCACCAGATCCTTCATCAAGGAACAAGCCACAGCCAGGCTTCATCAGGCTTCTGGTGCTCAGGGAGCTAATTGTTTCCAGACATCTTCTTAGTTCAGAGCTCTAGAAGTAAGAAAGGGTTCTGAATGAACTTTGACCTAAAGGTCCCGTGATGGGATAAAGGCTTCCCATAGCTGTTGGCTATTGCTTTGCCTTAACTACCCCTTGGAGATCCTTTGGACAACCTCAAAATGTTTGTTATCTGACATAACTATGCTATTTATCACAGAAGTTCCTTTTCCTAATGACTGCTTTCCATATTCCTATAGATAATTTCCTAGTTTGGTAGTATGGTTTCCTTATTAACCAGGTTCTACTACTTTCCATAGTCTTGAAACATCTGGTAAACCAATCTTGCAAATAATGGGCCACTGTACAGTTTCTAAAGGTCTTCTATTTAAAAATATGTAAATAACTAAGAAGAGTGAAAAAGATATTTGTAAATATTTTTCCTCTCTGAGTGAAAATAAAATGTATTTATTAGTATTGCATCTGTGCAAAGACAGCCCTTCCTAAAAGCAGGAGAAACTCCTTGAATATGTTACAGTGAGAGAGCACTGTGTAATTTTTTAACATAGATACATATTTTGAGTTATTATCCTTGCCTGTTCTCTTTTCTGTACTTATTTTCCCCTTTCTCCCACCACTCCCTCATTATTTTAATATCTTAACTGTTTGGATATTTCTGTCACTGACTGAATAAGGAAGCACAGATTCACAAGAATCACAGATACAAAACTAATGACATTCTTTGCAGTTAATAGAACTTCAGTATTTCCAGAACACCTGATGTTTTGGTGTTCTCAAAAATTTACAGCATTCATGGAAATAGCTGTGATCTCTTCAGAATATCTGCAATGGATATAAAAGTTTAATGATGTTCATAAAACTGCATAAAAAACAAGGAAGAAAAATTTGATTACTATATTTCTTTTATTTTTAAAGGGTTTCAACTGGTCCTAGAATTACCTTGTCACACTTTATCTTCTTGGTTGTTTCAAAGTAAAAAAAAAGTTGATTTAATAAGGAATAAAGTCTTTCCATGGAAAGACAGATACCAGTTGCTACTATTTGAATATTCCAAGTTCTCTTTGCATAACTAACAGAGGAGATTATAAGAAACCCCTTGGAGAGACAATATATCTCTCCTTCACACCCTGGTTTTGAGAGGAGGAAGATTTTCAGGGAACACTGATTTAGCTTAGTGGTACATGGAAAAATGAAATGAAAACAACATTATAACAAGACCAAGATATTCTATAAGGTATGGTTATAAATTGCAACCTCTGAACAACATAAAAATGACAGAAAATAAGAGCTTGACAAAACACTTAAAAACTTTGAATATTAACAAATTTTTTGTGGTAATTGATTTTGGTCAAAAATCTCTTGCAGCATAATGAATACTACTTGGTGTTATCTCACTAGGATAAAAGATTGATGGGCTTCTTTGGTGTCTCTTTATACAGTTACAGCTTAATTGTTCTGTCTAACTTTCTGAAACATTTTTGGGTCCATTTCCTTCTGCCATTCTGAGAACCCCAAAAGAAACTGAGGAGAAATGAAAAATGAAGCTGAGAAGAGAAGCAGAATTCTTGACAACAGGAATTCCCTATTGAGAACTCAAGGCAAAGTCTGCAGCCCCACCAGTTGCTTCACAGACTGCTTGATAGACACAAAAATTACAAAACTCATTTGAAGGTTGGCTGTAGTCAGCCACCCACAGTTAAAATGGAGTACCAAAACCAGCTGAAAACAAGCTCAAAATTGTGAATGTAGGTACATCTCTTATGTGACATTTTGATACATTATTTGTCTTAGTATGAAAAATAGCCTTGCTTCTTTCATTTTAACTAATAACCAAGAAAAGTATATTTTTCAAGAGTGAGCTCTGATTACTAGCTATAGATATTTTAAACAATAATTTTTAGTCATTTTCCCATTGATGGATAGATCTAGATTTTTCTCCATGTGTAACAAATCTCTGAATGGTATATACGCGCAATTTAATCATTTGAGTGGCTCTTGAACCTCATCCACCTCTTATATCTATGTGCATGCCACAGTTTATCCTCTGACAGAACTATTAACTCTAACAAACTGGAGTATAGCTATTGACTAAATGGAATATGAAAGATTTTCTACTATCTGTTTATGAATTATCAGGTGAAAATCTGAAGTTCATCAGATTTCTAGGATAGGTTTTCTTTTAAAAATCTGAATGTTCATGCATATTTATGCTTCCATCATTCGTTCCTATGAATACTTGAGAAGCAGACTGATCTTAGAGCAATACTATCATCAAATATTTTTCTGTTCTGTCTAATCTTGTCTAGAGCAAAACAACAAAAAATCAGTGGACTCAAGGAGAAATAACATTTCTCCATGCTAAAGAACCAGAATGCTCTCTATATATGTAATGTAAAGGGTTTCCCTAAGGCTGAAAGAAGTTTTCAGAAGATAATTTGAGAATTCTATGAGACACTTTGTGTGTACTTTTCACCAGCTTTTTGGGAACTGTTGCACAATTACCTGTTTTTTTCATCATAGAATTTTCCACTCATTCCTAAAATTTATGTAGTGATAAAAGACAAAAAAGTGCTAAACAGTGAATCATCACACGGAGGCAAAGATTAGTGATGACACCCCACACAAATGGCACTATGAACCTTCTGTAATGAGAGGCTGATGAATGATAACATCATAGAAAAAATAAACTGGTTGATTTATTCCTTACATTAAGGTAACACCTCTGAGCTGTAAAACCATGACCCCACTGTGTTCAGCACGTGGTAAAGACTACCATCTCTGGCCCAGAATGCTTTGCATCAGTGACATCTCATAAGGGCTACAGTGCTGTCAATAAACCTGGCTTGCGTCACCCCAGGTGTCTTACAACTGATCTTTCACCTTTTTCTTTAGCAAACGAAATTTTCTTCAGTCATGCTGAAACTGTTCAGCAACTGGTATCAGGTATCAAAAATGCTCAGGTATTACCTATTATATTACCTGTAATATATGTAAATTACTTATAATAGCTATTATAGGTATAAGTAACACCTAACATCCTCACTATATCAGTAATTTGCCATTGAAAGGCAACATAACGGATGTATAAAATACATGTACATTCTCATGTATGTAATATCCCTTCTGAAAACTGTCATGCAGGGAACAGTAGAATTGTGGACTAAGATGGGTATTTGAAACTGAGCTCTGAAGAGACAGTAAAAACACATAGGCTCTGATTCCATGACACTTGTCAGGGAGAAAACAACCGAAAACCCAAACAGCAAAAATCAAGTAGACAACTGTGTTAATGAAGAAAACGTCTCAAATCAAAAGGTAAACACTGATTCTCAAAGTTTCAGCTAAGAGACTGGCTCAGCTTGTTCTGAACAGAAGCCTATCAGCCCAAATGGAGACAAACAGAAAAGGGACTGGAAAACATAAAATTAACTCTCCTGAAGCACTAGGAACTAGCTGGTATTTATTATTTGAGGAACAATCTGACATTCAGGATTCTTGTAGCAAGAAGTAAAGTTACTGACCTGCAACACTTAACTACTGTGCCTGAAGCTCTCTATGGGACAATGAGGTAACGAGAAGCAGACAGCTGGAGAGCTGCAGTCACTGCCAGAGCACAAAGGGGAACTCAGCTTAAAATCAGATGTCAGAAAAAATAAAGCCAGGAGTACAACTTCAGAATGGAAAGACTTCCTGGAAAAGCTGAAACAGAAAATCCAGTTGGGCATTAAACGTGCTGCTGCAAAACTGTGAAAGTTGAGTTGTCTACAGGAGACACTTCACGCGTTTGAGTAATGCAGTGTGAAATGTAATGTCACTGATTGTCATCTTGTGGGCTCCAGCATAAAGAAAACTGCCTGATGGAGAAATTGTGTAATTTTCAACATAAGGTTTAATAATTCAAGTGAAAGGAATAACCCAGAAGGACACTATTTTATTGGTTTTCCCCATAATTAAAAAAGTAGAGTGGAGGAGCAGTCAGGAAAACACCAGTCTGCTACAATTGGTAAAATCCCCGTTTTGAGTTCTTACATAGTGCCAGTTCTAGAAGGTGAGGCTATTTTCAAGTCACTCAAGACAAAAAGCATATCTCAGGCAATCAAGAGAACACTAGTGATAAGCTATTAAAAAATTACCAGTAGAAGATGAAAGCAACAAGAAGAAAAATGCAAGGAAAGAAATAGTCAATATGTTGGCAAGTGGAAAATTGCAAAGATTAGAAATGAATGTGGGTTTATTTGAGAAAAGTGTACTATTCAAGGTGGGATACATAAGATTTTTTTCTCTAGAGAAATAGAGGTAAAACAAGCAGACCAATATCAGGGCTAACAGAGAGAAGAGAAAATCATTGGCTCTTCCCAAGGCAACCCCAGTTACCAGAAGTTTCCATAAAGGCAAGAATTAGACCTTCAAGACAGAGGATGTACTTGTCTTGGACTGCAATATAATGAGCCCAAGCTGTGACAGTGAAAAATAGGTACAATATTTATGCTATGGGAATTTGCAAAGAGAAATCAAACTACATTCAATTGTGAGTATGACACATCAGGAATCAAAAGGCACTTATCACTGCAGTCAAACAAACCTGCTTCCAGACTTCCAAGGCCCTTCATGACTTCCAACTCTCTGATTAAACCGAAAAATTTTCTTCTGTGACTTCTGCCTTCAAAGTAGAATTTAGAGAGCTCAGTGTGTGGTTCTCTCCAGGAGTCATAGAGTGAAGGGCTGGTAATCTGAGGACACAGGGAACTTGCTTCTCTATTTACTTTGGTTTTTTAATTCAAGTCTTTGTAATAGGTCTGCCTACAGTTTTCTTGAACAGATTTTTTTTTTTTTCTGCACAGCAAGAACTGGGACTTACAATAGAAATTCTGAAAATATGTGCTGCTTTTGACTGAAGCATACCTTAAACTTACTGTTTTTAATAACCCATAATATATACTCTCTAAATGTAAGAAGTGAGTTAGGCTACTAATGTGATAAAGTATGGCATGTACTTCTCACAGCTTATTCCTAAATGGAATAGTCTCTTTTTAGTGTCCTGAAAACTTTTTTTTAAAGAGCAGTCATCTACATATCCTTTAAATCCTTTGATATAAGGTAACAATGGTGGCATTGTCTTCCCATTCTTCCTTAATCCTTACAGGGGTTTTTGCTTTTGTAACAAAATTTAGCCCCTGATAAACTAAAATATTACTAATTATACCTTCCATATAGGATTTTATGCATTCGTATAATATGTCTTCACATCCTGTAGTACTTGAATTAGCCTACACAGGGTGTTTGCGTTTTCAGTCTCTTCTCACATGGACAATCTTCTTCCTTCTCAACTAGTTATTCATGTATTTATTTTGATAGAGAAGGGAATAAAAACTCTTTAATGGTGTCCTGGTTTCAGCTAGGGTAGAGTTACTTTCTTCTCAGTAGCTGTTACAGTGCTGTTTTGGATCTAGAATGAGAATGGTGTTGCTAACACATTGATGTTTTGGTTTTTTGCTGTCATGTTTATCCTAAGTCAAGGACTTTCTTTTCGAGTCTCATGCTCTGCCAGTGAGGAAGGGTGCAAAAGAAACTGGGAGAGAGTGTAGCTGAGACAGGTGACCCAAGCTGACCAAAGGGATATTCCACAGCATATAAAGTCATGCGCAGGGTATAAACTGGGGGGAGTTGCCTGGAAGGGTGGCTGATCTGGATTTGAGAAGGGGTGTCTGGTATCTGTCAGTGGGTGGTGAGCAATTGTATTGTGCATCACTTGTTTTTTCCCTTTTCATTATCACTATAATAATTTACAATTGTTACCACATTTTAATTATTGAACTCTGTGTGGTGCTTTATTTCCATCTGAGCTTAAATCCCAACAAATGGTCATAAGTTGCCTGGGAACACCATTCAATCTTAAAAAGAACAAATCTGTCAGACATTTTTCCAGCAGATATGCTATTACTGCAAAGAGTTAATGCTGATTAGTCCTATGATTGATACACAGAAGGTTACAGTGTTCTGCTGTGACCTTATAATATAAAAAAGCTTTAAATTGACATACCAAGAGTGGCAGACAACTTAAAGACCATCATGCTTCTCAATATGTTCTGTTTCAAGTTTTCTTAATTGTCTCATCAAATGCCCAACACAAGTATAACAAGAAAAACTGTCCTCCTAATGGAAAGCAAATGGAATAGAAGTTCTTATCAGACACAGGTGTAGGCAAAGTAGTCATAACAATACACCAAGGACATTACACAAGGCTGTGTAATAAACTATGGCATTAATAGGCTGCAAAGTAAAATAAAACTGAATTAAATAATAATTGACACATGACAAAGCTGCCCAAGATGTCTTAGGAAAAGTGGAAGAGAATATTTCAGAGCTTAAATATTTCAGTCAAGAGCACAGAAATACACTTACAGTATATATTTGACTGTTGTCAGAGCCTTCATTCTTGGTCCAATGAATCTCCTGACATCCTGTTGATGTGCTCAGGCCATGCTCTGTGCGTATGCCTCAGAAAGCTGGCAGAGTGCTCTTTGTGCGCAGCTCATTGGTCTCACAGCGAACACCAGGGAGATCTAGATATCCCTCTCCCTCGTCACACCACTCACAGCAGGGTGGACTGCTCTGCTAATATCCTATCCTTGAGACATCAGGATTTTCAGGCATAATCTTACAGAACTACAAAGGACATCAGCCTGAGACAGGAGAGTTGGCTATTTCAATGTCTCATTAATTAGAGCTTTAACCATGATGGTGGGCCTAATTGTACTTGGTGGCAATATGAGGCAGTAATTCATTGGACTACATTAATCTGAGCCTGAAAGACATCACGATGTGGAGTACAGAGTACAATCTTCTCGCTAGAGTGTCAAGACTCAACTTTTCTCATCTCACAGGAGATGCTAAAAGTTTACCTAATTTTCTTTCTTGACTATAAACCAAGGTTAGCATGATTATCTTGGATGGCAAGTATTATATCTGAAGTTAAGCAAGATGAAAGCCAGTCCTAGTTTCAGAGCTCAAGAAACTTTGTGACTGATCTGTGCTTAACACAATAGTGTTTGATTCAAATCCCTGTGCCTTCCCCTTCTCTACAGCCATACACACTTACATTATTTGCTGAGAGGACACCTTCAGCTCCATCTGAGTTCTCATAAACATGTAAATTTTCTCCCTGGAAGGCAATCAAAATACTCTGGTTACCTTTCATAATTAAAAAAAACCTCCAAAGACAAGACAGGGTGGAAATTCTGATCTCAGTGTCTCAAGAAGCACAGAAAGCCCTTGAATGGTTCTAACAGCTGTTAGAAATGTTAAAAGCAAAATAGTCAAAGAGGTACTTTCAGCTGTAAGAACAAACCCATGACTACTATGCAGTTCTGCACATCGAAAATATCAAAGACCCAGCAACCTTAAAAAGAGATGTCTTCCAAACATCTAAACTGAATAAACTTTAATTCAAAAAAAACCTCCTGAAGCTTGTCAATGAATAAACCGCAATTTACCTTGTTACTTTGTATAGGTGTGTCTTTGCACAAACTGCCATTTAAGATGATTGTCAATGTCATTCTTGCAATCTCCTACTTCTTTCTCTTATGTAACTTTCTCTTTAACAGACAAAGTTTTTTGAAGTTAATTTTACACTTAATCATCTGTCTAATGCTAATATATTCCTGTAGCAATACTGCAGCCATTATTGAAAAGTATATTTTAATATGAAAACCTATTCCCTAAATACATGATGACATATTCCACCACCTTTTAAATTATTTATATTATTAGGCAGGCTTTGCCTTTATGATTTGTTTTATTCACCATGCTTTGCTTCCATTGCAACTTCTCAAGCAGTTGCCAGAGTTTTGTGAAAAGCTAAAACAAATATGTATTCCAAATCCCTACTGGTGAAGGACTTCTAACATTTTGTGCCATGTAATTCTCAAAGCAGAAAGTTCTGACAGTGTTTCTTTTTCCACGTCTATTTTATTGAGAATTCTGACTTTGTCTTACAGTACAAAAAGTATGAGGAGGTTAGGGATCCCTTTATACATTCCAAACTCACTCCATACACCAGTTTTCATCCTGATCCAATAAAGTTACCACTTAAAATACAGCATATTTCTAAGCATGATTGCTACACTGGCATGACTTTGACTATTGCCTCTGTACACCTGTGTAATACTTCCCACATTTTTTAAGTCTTTTCAATTTTTAAAAAAATCTTCTCTCAGATAAAAGACAGTGCAGGTTTTCTTTTGGTGGCATAAAAATCTTTTCTTTAAAGACAGTGAAAAACAGGATTCAGTCACAAACATTGTGGTTCCTAAGACAAAAATGAATTAAAGAAAATATGTTTCTTGTTTCAAAGATTTCTTTTAAGCAATTTCTCCTTCCAAAAGTAGCGTTTAAAAAAAAAATTATTTCCAAGTTCCGACTTCATCTCAGCCATATAGCATGCAATATATTCATGAATTACCTTATCACTTGAGCACTAGGTTATGCTTCCCAAGCTAGTTTTAAAAGCAGCAATTCCCAAAGTCATAATTCATATTCTATATTTATTTTGGATTGATGTCTATAAGTACAGCTTGCTGCTCTGATTCTTTATAATTATTGGACTTGCTCCTAGACACCTGAATATATTCAGCTGTAACTTTGGCTTGCTGTAGGTCTTAAAAAAAAAATGATGATTAACATTGGTAAACGGAGATATTCGTGAGATGCTGATATTGAAAAATGCAGATATAGAGCATAAAGTACATCCAAGTACAGTGACTTTCAAATGCAGCAATGTTCTTTGCTTCTAGCAGAAACTTGTGGGGTTATTTGCCATAATTAGCACTCAGTGAGAGCAGAGTAGCACAGCGTACTCTGAGAGCTGATGTAAGGTCACGAGTTACCCTACTGAAACTGAAGAAAGCAAGGATTACACGATGCCCCTTTGAAGAAGGAGCACGGTAAGATTCCATGCACTCAGACTCTTGTATTTCTAAGTCACTTATTAGCAAATTAAAAGTCCTCATTCCTACTATAAAGCCCAACAGAAAAGAGTAAGTGGTTTGTTAGTGCAAGGCAATCCAGTTCAAGAATTATTACTGACTAATCTTATCCCTTTATTAAAAGAAGTTTTCTAAGCAGATCACAAAAGGTAGGTAGCCTTTTAAAAGTGACAATGTCAGGGATGGTATTCCTATCATAACAGAAAGCAATGATAATAGCTGCTGGTCTTTATTGCTGGATATACTCTACATTTCCCAGGAGATTTTAGAAAAGCCAAAGACTTTGATAACATCTGCACTCCTCTGTGTATTAGGAAAAGAGGAGGGTTGGCTGGAATTAACAAGTCTGAAATTCCAGTAGAAAAAATAAGAAGAGTTTCTCATCAGAAAGACTGTTGCAAACTGTCATTACAGCATGAAGCCTGAAAAGATTTCTTTCAGCCATTCAAAACGACAGTGACCTCTCTTTCCTGGAGACTGCTTTTTGTTCCCTTCCATACAGCCAAGAACACTTGCAGCCTTGGCAGCCTTGTTCAAATCCTCTTGGGCCGCCACTTTAGAATTTTTGCTTTGGAGAAGGGCTATATCTTGAATGCTAAGGCTGGCTCTACACCATAAGGCAGCCTTCTCCCTCAAGCCTCCCTGGGCTCCTGGGGCAAAGTAAAAGGAAACATCGTAATGCTGCAGAATATGCATAATCCAATAGAAAATAATTTAATTGGAATATTCTTTATCAACTTTAATTACAAATCTCTAGAGTACATCACAACACAACCACAGAATTAATTTTACTAAACTCTTGGTATTTTTGGGTGAAATGTACTCTTACAAGGCTATACTAATTGAAGCTTATGGAAAAGATGCTGGTACCACTACAGAAACATCCAGAGGAATATGTAATTCTTCTGTATGAAATGGGGTTTTAATCAGATTCTTACCTAATCCTGTGTTGGCTTTTACTACTGAATAAAAGCCACCTGCAAAAATAGAAGACAGTTATGTATGAGATGTAATAGGAAGCCAAGTACTCCTCAAAGCAGAGGGAATTCAAGCCTTTTCTGAGCATCTGGCCCAGCAAGAACAGCAGATCTGTGCTCTCTCTTTACCTCCAGTCACAGTCCCAGCTAGCCTTCACATCTCTTCTGCTTGTAGAGGCCCCACAGTTTTGAGGAAATGCTGATTTTGTTCACTCTTCATAATTGCTTTGTTCCTGAGGAGCTTCATTTGCAGTGATCTCCTGCTGCAACTTGCCCAGCAGTGAAACTTGAGCACATACTTTGCCTTTAGGACTCTTTTATTGTAGTGTGTGTCCCCGTGCAGTAAAAATAGGCAAATAGGATCCGGTGATGCTTTAAAAAGCAGATATGGAAAGACAAATGGGCACAATTTTCCACAGCATCAGATTCTGCAGTTTTGCTCCTCACATTGTTTTCCCTAGGTCTTCAGCTCAAACCAGTTGCTCTCTGCCCTTTTTACCTGTGGGCAATCAGCAATACTACTTTTGCAGAAACAGGCATCTCTGAGCTTCTGTGAAAAGTATCCTAGGAAACAGCAGGATAGCTCCCAGAGCATGAAAATTACCTTTATTTTGTATGGGAAATGGTGCCACAGTAATGGTGGTAAACAAAGGAACTCATTGGAATGGCAGAATTCGACTTATGCTGGAAAATGGAAAGAAAACTGACAAATTGGACTCTTCGGATAAGTACTGTTAGAAAACTAACAAATACAGCACATAAATGTGGAAATTAGATTTAACTGAATAGCGCCATATTCTGTGGAGGGGCTCAGTACCACATCTCCTAGCCAGATGTTACAAACAAAACTCAAATCTTCAGTTAAAATAAGCACTTGAATGTAGAAAGACCAGGCATAAAGAAAGGTAGGAAACCCAAAACAGGCACAAAACCTGGTTATTAGCTGTCCAGAGGGAAAGAGCCATTTTTTCACATTAAATTGAGTTGGCTTCCTGCTGCCAGGTTAGGGGGGTCATGCAGTACTATGGAGAGATAGGGAACTAAACAGTAGATGCAATGCATGCTTTAAGTCTAGTTCTTCTAGACCTGCCTAAAAGCAGCCCTCTGTACTCATTTTGAGTCTTTGGCTGCACGTTTATTTAGCCTCTGGGGAAACAAAGAGATTGCATTATATATAATTAAATGAAGCATAGCAGAGCCAGTACTGCAGCAAGGTCCTGATCCAGAGCTAATGAGAAGCTAACTAAATTAAACCAATTAAGTTTGGAAACAATATTCATAATATGATTATTGCACTTTAAATCTCAAAGGGAAAACTGCATCATGGGGAAGGGATTACAGCACTGGTAGTGAATGAAATAAGATTCAAGGCAAGGGTAGCTGCTAAACCATTGGATCTTGGATAATTGTTCACGACACCCATATTTGCAATACCACCACAAGGCAAAATTTCACAAGACAGGCCAAGATCCAAGGGGGACTGTTTGCAGGCAGCCTGAACATGTGAAGAAAACATACATAGCCATTTTACTAATAAGAGAAAGAAGATAAAAGCATGGTGTGGTGTCCTCACATCATGTATTAGCATGGGCTACTGCCTCTGTGGACCTGATGACATCTCAGTTTACAGCTTTAAGAATGATAAATCTAGAGTTTTTCTCCAACACCAGTGCTTCATTAGTGAGATTCTCTATTTAAACATTTTCAGCTAGAACAGGCATAAACTTCTAATCAGCTGTACATTGAACCAAGTTAGTCTGTGTTATTGACCTTGATTTTACTTTTCGGATGAATTGCACGAGTTTCATTCCAGCATTGAAAGGGTGGTAGTATTTGTGATGGGAGCAGTTAACCCTCTGTGAGACCTGTCTGGTGAAGTCTGGTTTCATCCTGTTCTTCATGTGGCTGATAAGACTGTGGAAGGCTCTTAAGTCACGATAGATTAACTTTCTGCAGGTATATCCCATAAACTATTCTTAAAACATGCTTTTATAAGCTATGCAAAGCACAAGCTGATTGATGTCATATGACCAGTTTCAAAGCTGATGCAATCAGGTCTAGGTGTTTATTAATTTTGAATCATAATTTCCTGGGCCAGCAATTACAGTAAGAAGTTGCTTTCTGTCATGCAGACCAACAGTAAGTAGCAGGCAACTCTTTCTACACCCAAGTGCCTGGGAGGAGATCAGAGGAAGCTAGGCTGATGGTAAGATGTTGACTCGCTTCCTGGGAAAACAGCAGCAAATCTTATATCCCCAGCTGGTGAAAAAGCAGAGAGTTGGTAATTGCTCTGTATAGCATTGCATCCCATCTAACAAGCTGTCACCACAGCATGCTGGCATTTACTAAAAATCAGGTACTATATTGCTGTTGTAGCAGCTAGTATTCCAATTTTCACTACAGAAAGATTTTTGCAATGTCATTTGCCTAGTTTAACAAAGCTCCAGATTAAACAGATGAACACGAAAGCATCATCTTTCAGCTACTGGAAAACTCAAAACTTTACTATATAAGGACTAGACTAACACTGTTTTTGGTGCTATTAACAGCAAGGAAAAATCAGACACTACCTTCGGTTTCCACTAAAAACTAGATTTTTCTCCTCAGTTGAACTTTAAATAAAAGCTGATGTCACACTTTACAAAGACCTAAGTGGGAGGTTTTACTTGAGCCAAGGCTATCAGCAGTAGAATTGTGTTTCAAATGAAACTAAGTACTGGAGGACAAAGAAGATAAAATCCAGAAAATCAGCACAGTTATACTCTATATTTTATCACACAGTGCCAGTTTTGATGTCAAGGAAAACAAATAATTCATTTCCAGTATAGACAAATTACTAAATTCAACCATGTTCAAATTATATCAGCAGCAGATGTATCACTGGCCAAAATATTAGAAGATACATTTCAGTCTGCCTCCACCCACTCTACAGCTAGATGTTTCTTTTGTAAAATAAAACAAGGAATGTAACAAGGCAGAAGGAAAATATATTCAGGCGGGGAAGTTGTTACAGGTTTGTTTGGGGTAGTTCAACTCAACGAACATCCAAGGAAATTAAGAATCTAATATTCAAGATATATTTGACTACTGTACAAAGTTATTTTGATGCAGTATATGTAAATACTTTTCAAACTACCAAACTGAACATTTTTGAAAAGTGCTTCCTTGTTTTCTGTCAGAAGAGTGGCTCATTTCAAGACTTTCTCCACTGACATAAATCCCCTTTTCCCCCCTACATAGTCAACACTATTAACTTTTTCTTGTTCTACTCAGAGGTTAGGAGTCAAGGAAATGAAATCAAGAACAGGAACAATTCATTTTACTAGGATGCAAAATATGAAGTGCCAGCCTCCTGTATTCAAGTGCTATTGGTGTGGTGCATTAAAGCAAAGTGTTTGGGAGAGAGAGAGGAATTCTAGTCTCCCAGTCACGTAGTCTCAAGTGCTCATGCATTTTCAAACAGAAAATTCAGAGACCAGTCCCCAGGTTTCTGGCACGCCTGGATGCAAAGCGTGCTGCAGAGAAGCCAGCAGCAGCCTGCTGGCTCCCTCTGCCACCTCCAGACCTTTCAGCATATACATTTCTGTGCTGTTCACATTCCAGCTGTGCACTGATTCCAGGCCTGCTTTAATGATTTAGGATTTGATCTTAATCTTGAATTGTTAGAAGCAAATGTTTTCCATTGGATGGAGGCTTCATCGGGCAGCAAGGAAACATTAATATAAAGGTTAAAAATGACCCTTAGAATTTTATGTGCTGTTAACTTCACTTGAGGGTGAATAAACCTCAGGGGCAAATACAAACATCACTCAGGAAGCATGTTTAAAATAAGGCACAGTAACAAGTCAAATGCGGTGTCTAAAATATGAACAAGTTCAATTCAGATGTTTCTCTCCATTAAATCCATGCTATTTCAGCTTTCCAGTTAGATATCTTTATATCTTGGCACCATAGGAAAGCCAATATTTTTGTATTCCCTAGAGCTGCACAGAATCTGGATGGATAAAGCAGAGGCTATATGGTTCAAAATTACAAACTCATGCTTCCTAAGATAAATGCTATGAGGCCACTGCAGGAATATAATCATTCAGTTCTTTGAGATTTATTGTAAACTGTCAGAAATAGTATCTCAAAGGCAAAGAAAACTTATACTTACTTCAAATCTTCATGTAAGAAAACTTCTACTAAGTCTTCTGATAGGTTTCTTACCATTGCAAATGGACAAAAATTGCATTGCAGAGATCCCAGCATTTTAGAATCATTAGATAAATTAGGCAACAGAAGAACCTGTCCTGTCAAAGACAGAAAGGTATCTGGAAGTTATTCTGCTTCAGAGCCAACAGGAGCTCCTTTCAGAGTGTTCCTCCTCTCCCCCATCTCAAGTGACATCAGATGCTCCTCAGCCTCAGACCCCTAAAACTGACTTTCCAAGAACCTCCTAAATAGCCCAGAAATTGGTTCACTTACCTAGGATTGATTCAAGTCACTAATGCCCTTCAGGTACAGAATTAAACCTGAGTCTCCTACATGCTTACAAATGCCAAGTTGTTGGCAGTTACAAGTAGCAGTTTTTTGATCAAGCTTCTTAGAGGTTATATAAAGGGGGAAAAAACTGTAATGCAATGAATACTACACTTATTTTGAAACGTGAAGTTAAGAGATTCCTAATTAAAATCTAGCTGTCAATTACCTTTGTAGGCATTAAATAATCATTTGATGTAGCAGTTCTTTAAGATAAATACTCTTGAAAACATTCCTGAGAACGTAAAGATTAACTGCTCCAGTTAAACACATTCAACATGCATATCACCAGGAGGTTTCTCTGGATAGTTGTAAAATTATAGGCATTGTAAGATTTTCTTTATTCTGACGCAGTTCACTGTTGGCTGTACTATTGAGCACCTGGGAAGATGAAACATTGAAATAGATGTCTTCTGGAAGGAAATGGCTCCTGCAGTGAGAACAGCTGTCCCCTTCTTGGAGAAGCACACCTTGAAAGGCTCTAAGAGATGACAGAAGACAGCCTCCACAGGTCTTCGTACTACGTAGTTTCCCTCCAAATGCAGTTTTCTTAGAATAATGCAGTGGAAGAGGCCAGAGCAATTTCATACAACTGAGATCCTGTTTTATACTTCATTGCAGTACAAAATAGCTCAATGTACTGGCACCAAGCCACAGTCAACATTCAAATTAAAGAGAATTTCTCTGCAAGACAGAAGAAACACTTTCACTCTTACTCATTTCCTTCAGCTCAACTTCCACAGAAACATTGCAACTCAAGACAGATATGGAAGCTTTAAAACTCAAGTACAGTTTCTGGATAAATGCTTTGTAATGCTCTCTTCCTAGAAGTTATGCTGAAACACCGGAAGTGTTGTGAGAACAGAGCAATACACCACCAGAAGGCACACTGAACCCAGAGCTGTCTTAGAAAGCTTACAGGCACAGGATTTAACACATGAAGAAAGGTGCTAATATCACTAAGTGAGTGAGAGGCAGGGAGAGGGAGATAAGTCTATACAGGCAAATATCAACAGAGGCTACTGAACAGTTTCAGGACCTACCTGGCTTGTTTGAGTCTAAAGTTAGATGCTTCATTAATTTGTAATAATTTAATGTGAGATGCAGTTTTCAATCTACAGCAGACTTTCCTTTAAGGATGGAAGGGTATATTACTCATCACTGAGCTACGGGATCACAGAATGGGTAAGGCTAGAAGCGACCACAGTGGGCTGCATGGTTCAGTCTCTCTGCTCTAGCAGGGTCATCCTAGAACACGTGGCACAGGATTGTGTGTAGATGGTTCTTGAGTATCTCCAGTGAAGGAGACCCCACACACTCTCTGGACAATCTATTCCAGTGGGTGGTCACCTGCACAGTAAAGAAGTTCTTCCTCAAGTTCAGGTGGAACTTCCTGTGCATCAGTTTCTGCCCTTTGCCTCTCGTCCTCTTGCCTGGCATCAAGAAGAGCCTGGTCCATCCTCTTAAAACCCGCCCTTCCAATACCAATAGACATGGATGAGGTCTCAGTTGTCTCTTTTCAAGGCTGAACAGACTCAGTTCCCTCAGCCTTTCCTCATAAGAGAAAGGCTCCTGTCCCGTAATCATCTTTGTTGCCCTCTGCTCAACCAGCCCCAGGAGCTCAATGTCCCCTTTCTACTGAGGAGCCCAGAACTGGACACAGCACTCCAGGCATGGTCACACTAGGGCTGAGTAGAGGCCAAGGATCACCTTCCTCGACCTGTTGTCGATTCTTTTCCTAGTGAATGCCAGGAGATTATTGGCCTCCTTGGCCACAAGGGCACTGCTGGATCAAGGACAGCTTCTTGCTCAGCAGAACTCCCAGGTCCTTCTCCACAGAGCTGAAGTATGACAACATAATTCAGTTAATTCTACTCTTGGACTGAAGTAGACTTGGTCTATTATGAAAGAAAAGGTTTAAAAGCATAGGAGTTAACACCTACTGCTCACCATCAGATGTTCCTTTACGCAACAGGAGAATCACCTGTTCCTTTAGGGAACAGGTGGGCTCCATACTCCCGGCTTTTCTCCTGCTCTGTATGTGTTATGACTTATTTGAGGGCTTGTTGCTTGACTTGATTTCATTTGAAACTATGCGTTGAGAAGCATTAAGATTAATACTATTAAAATTTTTTCTTCAAACGAGCGAACTTCAGTACAGATCAACTTTGGATCTGTTTCATGACTAAGAGCCTGTTCTTTATTTTGTGCAAGGGATACAGTCCATGGACTAATATTATTCCAGAGCATCTAAGCAGTCCACATGTAACGGAATGCTACAGCAAGAGCTCTTCAAGCAAAATATACATTGAAGCTCTCACTGCCTACAACCAATGGTAGGCTGGAGAAGAGCATTTAATAAAGCAGGACTACAATGTAGATGCAGACCTGGGAGGGTAAGGCTGTCCTGAGGGGAGGCAGAAAGTCCTTACAGGGACTCCTCAGTGCTTTGTAGAACCTGCACCTGTGATTCTTCCTTCTGCCTTTTCTCTACTTCCTAATAAAAATTGGAAAAAAGCTCTTTAAAAAGGCTGCTACAGAAGTATTGAAAAATGGGAACTTGATTATCAAAAACAGGCAAATTGAATCATATGGGCAAAAGCTGCAGAGTACCAAGCACCCAATAACATGAGGTGAATCAACCTTCTCCCATGAGCTGAGAGAAGCCTGAGGAAAGGTCCTATGCAGAGGTTACACAAATATGCTCCTACACAAAAAGCACTTAGTCATGCAAGATACAGGATTTGGTAGATAACAAGACATTACCATACATAATTATCACTTACATGCTCAAGTGCCTATTTGTTTAGGCAGTCATTACACACATAGAAATAATTTGCCTACATGCAACTGAAATCCTGTTATCTTTGCTCTTATTTGTGGAGCATTTCAGATATTTATTTGCTTACATTTCTGTGAGGAATCTTAAATGAATATTCACTATTTTGTAAGAAGCATAAGATTAAAATACCAATTTTCTTTTGAATGATTTCCCTTAAGATTCTGAATGGCGTATAATTTCTAAGATGTCCCAGCTGGTACACATCAGCAAACATAAAAAAAACCCCAAAACAAACCAGCAAACAAACCAACCAACCAACACCTCCTCCCCTCCTCTCCTCTCCCCTCCCCCCTCCCCGCCCAATATTCTGACATCTGTAGTACATAACTGCAGGGATGAAGGATCATGACTTTATTATTAACTCATCAGGAACTTACTGCAAGAGCATGTAGTGGTAATTCACAAGCAGGAGTGTCTTTAAACTGAGAGAAGGTAGATTTAGAAAAGATATTAGGAAGAAATTCTTCCCTATGAGGGTGGTAAGACTCTGGAACAGGTTGTCCAGGGAGGTTTTGGATCCCCCATCCCTGGAAGTGTTTAAGGACAGTTTTGATGGCGTTCTGAGCAACCTGGTCTAGTGAAATGTGTCACTGTTCATCATTCTATGACAATCAAGAAACAACTTCTCCAGGATGTGACTGAAGCAGAGTATACAGGATTTTGGACTACAGCTGTCTATTTAATATGTTCTGTTGAGTTTACAAATACAATAATACTCCAGTATAAAAAAACTACTTCAGTTAGTTCTTTAAATTTGTCATCACAACTACTTTGTTGTTCTACAGTGCAGCTAGGAAGAAAGCAGCTATTTAAATTCAGGAAAGAGTTGAACCAGTAAAGCAAGGCAAGTTAGACATCTTTTTAGCTGAGTGACACTTGATATCCTTCTAGCTTCTGACGGGGTCAAAACTCCCACACACCCACAAGAGAACCCACTGCATTTGGACAAGGTCCACAGCTCATGCTGCTCTTAGCCACTCAACAATGGGAATTGGTATTTCTGTCTATGGCAGCTAAGGAACAGAGTCGGCTCTTTAAGTGGCCTCTGCTAGCCTTCCTTACACCATTAGTATCTATATAAAGCAGTTCTAGAATTAGAAATACTGGAATGACTTTCACAGGCAGTGAACACCTAAGGTTTAAGAATTTGGTGAGGAAACAGCACTGCTTTTGCACACACAGGTCTGGAGTACGAATTTTCTTTATGAGGTATTTATTTTGCTGCACAACTGCACTGATGAGCCCTGTTGCCCATCCCCTTTTTGTCTTTTCATTGATCTATTAGATTTGGGGTATTTTTAAAGTTTTTTTGGAGAATCGAGTTTTGTGACTACCAAGACCTTCTCTTTAAGTCCCATATTTTGCAACCAATAGAACACACATCTAGATAATGTTGACTGAAAAAGATAACTTCACCATAAAAGGGTGTTTATTGATTCAAAGTAAGCCATTACTGATTCCACACACTCCTAATGGGCCTGCCTTGCCAAGATGCTGAGCACCTTAATCTGTTACCTATGCTTTCAGTGCTTTGCATTAAAAAACCAAAATAGTTCAGGTGTTTCTACTCTAACTAGGCACTAACAGCTTTGTCAGCCATCAATGAATCTCAAGGGTGCTTTATCTTGATGTTACTGGATTTTTCTCAATTGGCAGTAAAATTGAGGACTTTCTGGTGAAATCGATTTGAGCCATTGTTTTGAAAGCTTATTGAAACAGCCACAAAGGACTGTTTCTCAGAGACATTCGAATTGTTTTTCTTGAATAGTTTGGAGGAAACTATTAATCTCAGTAGTTTTTTTACTGCTGACCACAGTGTGATCATGAGCCCTGCAAATAATCAGTTACAATTGCCTTGCCAAAATATGTTTTGACATTTGAACTGCTTAATTGCTTGAACTTCTCTCTTCTTTTTCTCACAGGTGGTAGAATGAACCTGAGAGTGATCTCTGGGAAAGTGCAGTTCACATGGAACAGCTGCTAAGAACACAACCAACTTAATGCTTTTAGTCGAGGTTACATTTGTTACAGAGTGGTGAGCGCAATGAAAAATCATTTCTTCATATAGGTTTCAAGCAAGGCACATTTAGAAAGCTAGAAAATCCAGATGATGACTTACAGCAATCCGTGCTTCAGCACAGAAGGGAGAAGCACTGGAAAAATACACGTTGTATCACAACCCATGCTGATAGGCAAAAAGTTATTTGCCCAAGTAGAAGGTTATCTCTCAGAGTGTTAGTGACAAGTAGGTAAGTACGAGATGACTAAGTTCTGCTCTCACAGGAGCCTGTGGGAAGTCTTGAATTTGGATTTGTAGTTTCTGGTACTGACTGGACTGAACTGGAAATTGCAGCTATAGCTGCCTTAATTGTAAAACTCTTCATGGTGACACTTCTCCATATTTGACAGAACACCAAATATTATGAAAATTAGTATCTTTTGAAGTAGGAAATCGTAAATTACAGTTTTCCATTGATGTGTGCTGAGAAGAAATTACAGCAGAAGAAACAACAAAATCCTTTACACTTACAGTTGAGATAAGTACTACTAAAAATTACTATAGATATGCAAAACATTGCTTCCTTTATATGAGCTAAGTAGGCTATACATACCATTCTTCAGAAAAATAAAGACATTCCACTTAGCAGCTCTGCAAGGTCACCAACATGCCATACTGTCCAATACAGGCACAAAACCTATAAAAATTAATTTTCAGCACAGTACATAAATGAGCCAATCTAAGCACATGCTGATTTCAAGTAGTCCAATTTGAACATTAGCCTCTGTATACCTCCTCTGGATTTGAAAAGAACATAGTGGTGTTTTGTTATGAGCTCTGTAGCAAAAGAACACACGTGGTCTTTCACATGTAGAACATACTCCAGCATACTTGGAGATCTTTTAAAAAAGCAATCTATTTATTTCCAACTCTTAGTATTTTTATAATGAAAAATGTATCCATGAAAGCTGATGCACTTTGCTAAAAGTATTTAATTCTAGTAAAATAATAAAAATATTGAAAATGATGTTTTGAGGTCATCAAATACATAATTTTTGACATTTCTGTAAACCAGAATTCAGCTATTTTATGTTTCAAACAGTTGTTTCTTCTATAAGTCAGACTATAATTACAACTTACTTAGGAACAAGGTAAAAAGGTCAAGCATTACATAATGTAGCAGTTTTCTGATCCCAACTCATTTTTTTCCTGCCTCTCAGTTCTGGAAACCCTTATGCCTCTCTATCTCCAAAATGAGAAAAGGAATAAAAAAAAGAAAATTTCCCTCTTTAAGACATGGTCTGTTCTTCCTTAAATGTCACCATGGAAATGCTTACCCTACACCAGTCTGTATCCAGGGATGGCTTAAGAACCCTTTTCTGCCTGCAGCAGTGGCTCTGCTCCTCTAATTCATCCCTTCCTCTATCCAGGTTCCGGGCCAAGACAAGCTTCTGCTGCACCTCCTGGATTTTCCCATAGCCTTAACCTCTTGCTTACAAAGTATCCAGTGCTTTATAATTACTCTCAGGTTTAACAAGAGCCAGAGACTACATGTTTTCTAGCTGATGGCTGGCAGAGAAAGCACAAAGCAGATGTTGAAGAAGATGACAGAGGACAGAGGAAACCTGCAGTATACCAGGAACACCAAATCAAAGTAAGGCCCCATTCATTGCTCTGTCTTGACTAATGACAGAGGAAATCACTTTCTCCTTGAGTTCTCCCCAGAATAATTCATCAGCTTCTTGCTTTGCTAATGTGTTCATAGACACTACATAGAGCTGAGTCAGCCATGGTTGCACTGCTAATTTTGAGGATTACTCATGGGTTTTGAAGTCAGCAACAGAAGATTCTCTTATGTGCCACTAACTTTTCCTTAACACATTAAGCAATTAACAATCATCTAATTAGGCCCCAAACCATAGTGGATTCACAACCATCACTGATCAGAGCAAATGAAATCAGACCTCTTCTTTGCTTGCTGTGGGCATGTGTGTCTCACTGCAGGCACACCTCTGTGTGCCTCAATTATCGTGGGGTGTACATTTCTAAGCTACATTTTATTTTTTATTAATATCTAGTTGAGGTTTACAAAGGAAGATTGTCAGCTAAAAAGAACATAGAAAGACTTTATGAAAAGGCAGCTAACAGAATGTCTTGAATTAAGCCTCTTTAGCAAGCTTTCAATTGAACTCTTCACCCTATATTCAGTATTCACCTTTACTGTTTTTACTGGAATCTTAAGACATGAAAGCATAAAAAATTAGCACCTTTCAGTTTTATTAAAGACTGCACACATTATGTTTAAGCAGTCCAGAAAAAATACCTGGTTTGAGGGTATTCTTTCTTCCCTAATCACAGATAATTCACCTTATTTGGTAAAAGATAGGGACTCTCTGTTTCTGAATTTGATTCTATTTTTTCCCAGTGACATTTTAAATGGGCCTGAACTAGTGATTTGAATGTTATATGCGTTAACTTAATGCAGCCATAGAACTCATACCAGATACACTCAATAATGTTCCACCAACACACGACTTGGACATACTGCAGACATTAATCAGGTTATAAAGCTGTAAATTACTCTTCAGTTCAGGCTACAACAGAACTCTGTGAACACTGAGAGTGTGAGTCCAGGTTTTGTACGATTTTTGTTTGCAACAGACTCTAGAGCCAAAATTGACATCAGCTAGTAGTCAGTTGAATCTAGTCCAGACAGCAAGTTATGAAGTTTGGCAACAACTCATTTATCCTATATCCCATGCTGTTTTCTCCTAGTAGAGAGGGAAGCAGTGCACCCAGGAGAGAAAAAAATATAGAAAGAAAACAAAAATGAAACAGGGTTAAGGCTTCACCTTCAGCTCTGGAAACTCCCACCAGCAAGCAGCTGTCTCAGTTTCAGACACTTGGAAACGGTCAGGAGAGTAACCACTTCTCACACATTCCTGTGGCAAAAGAAGTGCAGTCATAACACAGTCACCAGATAATCATGACATTGCTGCCTGTGATCACAGAATGGGTAGGGCTGGAAGGGACCAAATCACAGAGCTGGTGAGGGAGCCAAAGAGAAGTTTGGCAACATGGTAAACCTAGCACTTCCAGACTTACACGATATTACTCGCAATTTCTTCAAGCCTTGCATTTTTCCTCTAGAGCAACTGTTACAAGTAAATGCAGAACCATGTAGCTCTTCACATATATTTAATTTACGTGCTGTTAGCACCTAATGACTTCCTAATAGCCGCACCTTGGAAATTATAAGCACATTGATGAAAAAGTAAATAAGTTCAGTAATCACAAACATGCACCATAATACTCAAAGGAAAAGCACAGGCTATTTTATGGATTCATAAAACATACACATAAACAAAACCCCAAACTCCCAAAAGCTGGACTATGTTTTAATGGTTTCTCATTTGAATTAATTTTTTTTTTCTTTAAAAGTGAAAATCAGCTTTTATTCCCATCTGGTATTTCTACAACATTTTAAATCTACAGGAGGATGTTTCTCCAATAGTACTATCCATTTAGAGTCAGTCATCTGACAGAAAACAAAAGCACTATCTCTATAAGGTTGTCCAATGACTCTCTGTTTCCAAAAATAAAAGACATCTCTATTAAAAGTGAAGGCTACCAATAAGGTAGCGTAAACAGCAGATTTTTTTTAAACATAGTTACATGAATAATGATTTTTAATAGCTATTTTCACATTTTTCTTCACAAGTGTCATACCATTAGATCTTCCCTTATCCAAAGGTACAAACATTTATCAGAGGAAAAAAAACTTCTGAGTCAGACTTCACTTAAAATTTATTATCTGCCAACAGATTTTGGAAGGTGTTCAAGATCATAATATAGAGAGCTGTCAAATTTGAAATATATTATTTGGTTAGAAGGAAGTGGAAAAAAGTGGTGGATTCAACCAAATTAGTAAAAGTTATTCTCTTTCAGTGTCTGACAGAAATATGTATTGTTTTTGCAGGGTATATTTCTGACTTTGTGAGAAGATAGAGTGTTCTCGATCCTAATTACGATTTTCTTTTTCATTCAAACTTTGAGGTATTGTGTATACTCTTCAAAGCATCTTTGTTTTTGGTTTTTTTTGAATGAGCTCTCAAGCCCTTAGACATTGAAAGCAGCCCAATTTTTATCACAGTGAGTTACTGGTATATACCCCAAATTGGAATGAAGACTATGTACAAGGGCAGTTCTACATCTAGAGGATTTCTTCTGTGTGACTAAGAATATACCCTTCCAGCAACTCACTTTTTCATAACTGAAATCTGTCTTCTTAATGATCACTCCCTATGTTTTATTCAGCTTATGTAAAGTCAGAATAACAAAAACGATACCTATAGTCCATGAGCAAAAACTTTGTCAATATCAATAAGAATTGCTAAAAAAAAGTGGGAGGAAGGAACCTTTTTGTGAGCTCATATATTAGCTAATATTTTCAAACTACTGAAGAAGCAATAATATTTTAGTAAAAAAACCACTCTTATTGGTAAATATCTCCAAAAATCACTCCAAGGATAAAAACACACAAAGGCAGGAAAAAAAAAAAGGTAATTAAATTAGATTTGCTATAAAAAGTAAGAGTGGTAATATGAGATTAAATATTCTGTACAGCAATCAAAAGAAGTAGCCACATCAGGATGTTGGCTGCTAGTCACCAAAAGTCTCATGTATCTGATCTCTAAATTGAAAGATTCTGAGGAGGTCAGCCATGTCCAAGCAGAAATTCTTCTGGGTCTGAGTAGAAGGACTTAAGAGTGTAGAGGACTGGGTGGCTTAGGAGTTTAAGTGTGTGCATTATGAGACAGAAGCTGCGGAGAGGTTCCTGAAATTGCAGTTTGGGATTTGAAAGCTAAATATTGCCTAAAGCACTCTTTAAGAGACACACATTCTTTTTTTTTTTTTTTTTTTAAATATCCCTAATTAAACTTTCAGGTTTTTATTTTCCACCACAACGCAGAAATACTGGAATTTCTTGCGCTACTCACACAATGTGAATGAAAATATTAGGACTGCAAGGTGATCCAGACACAGCTGCCACCTGCCCCATGTAAGGACAGAAGATGAACCAATTCACCCCATAGCAGCTCCAGCCTTCCAAGCATCTGAAGACTTAGACACTCACTTCATTGTGCGATAATGCATATACAATCCTGTGTGCAATAAACTTCATCGCCACCCTGAGTAGACATTTAATACTCTACAAAATATTTGGAAAGGGCCTCAAAAGTGGTGAACCCTAGAGAAATAAGGTATAATTTACATTTACAGTTGAGAAAAGCAGTGGTCTTTCTGACAAAATAATTCCTAAACACTTAGATACTCATACATGAAATACGTATGTCCTTCTACATCCTTCCTATGTTCTGAGATTGTTTCAGAACAGATTAATTACCCTTGCATGTGGAAGCCTGACACCAAGAAGCATACTGCTATAGTTCTGTAAACCACAGAAGAGTGATTTGCAGCCTGAGCCCTGAGCAGATACAAATAATAAATTAGCTACGATTCCTGAATTTACTGGACAGACACTGAGAAGACACTGAAAAGCCACACAGTGTAAATGAACACGAATCCCCAATATTTAGCGGACTCTAGCAACACATCTATGCATATCTCTGATGTGTAAAATAGTGAGATATTAAATATTAACAGAGGAAACAATGTATTTCCTTTTTGACCTAGTAGCAATAAAAAAAAATCTTTATTCAACATAGATGAAAATATTAGCTTTTTTACTCCTCTGTCTAAGGTACTACAATCTAGGTTTATAATTACTTCTGTCTGTAGTTCTTTAGGACTCTGTAGTACACTTGTAGTTCCACATCCTTTCAACTGTCCATAGGTAAATATATCACCTTGAAGATGCTAATTTTCATAAACAATTATTGTTGCCTTTTCACTTGCTGGACACACAGCCATGCATATGTTGGTTTGCAGACTGTTTGAATGTATAGGTCACACCTATGGGAATACAAGCCACCCTTTTTTTCTGAGAACAGGAACTGCTCCCAGAGCCTCCTTTGTGGTTCCTGTGCAGTCATCGTTGCACCCTCACTGCTGCTTCTGGGTCCAGCATTGCCATCTCCTACTTTGTGTGAGTCATTCTGCAGCACTTAGCTACCACTTTCTACTTGTGTGTGATATCTCAAGAGATGACACTTGTGCAAATCCAAAGACCAGTATATTCATAAGGAACTGAGAACATAGCCCTTAATGAGTGTAATTAGATGGTCAGTGCTGACACAACCACAGGATACTCCACCTCATCCCCTAATCTTTGAACTGGGGTACTGCACCAGTTCTGCCAGTTTATTTCATAGCAGGCATGTGAAAAATGTCACTGTAACTTTTCAGCAAGGTTTTCACTTCTGACCCTTCCTCTGACCATGTGGATCTTTGTGGTCCATGGATCTTTGTGAGTTAGCGGATGGCAATTAAACAATTGTTTATGGGAGATGTAACAGACATGTCCCCACTAGGATACTATACACACAGCATAAAAGGTCCAAATCTGTCAAATGAAAGAAGAGGTGCTCTAATTCTGTGCTAAGAAACGAACAGTCTAACAGCCTGATTTCTCTTCTCAGTGTGCCATTATTAAACAACAAACGCAACCGACATAGTTTAAGAAAAGCATGAAATAAACTACATACAACAGAATTGTATATTAAGAGCTATTTATTTCTTCACATCGAAGAAATCCTCTGCCCTACAATCAGTGTTATTTCTTGATGCTATCAAAAATTGCTGCTAAATGAGTTTTTGATTGCCAGATTTGTCTGGTGTAATAGATGTGTGCAAGCTTTCTATTTGTTGCCATATTGACTAATACATACTCAGTATTAAGAAAGCTGTTTGGTATCTTAGATTAAGTGTTTTCTAAAAAATAGATAAAACATCCAGCAGAAACCAGGTGATACGTGGAGCATTTGAAATGAAGCAGTGAATGCTGTCAGCACACTGTTGTGTGTTTGATAAAAACGCTGGACTGGAAATATAATTGAAAACTCAAATAAAAAATATAACTGCTCATGAAATTCCTCAGTAAATTTCTCCCAGTGAAACATATGAAACACAGTAGGAGACAAATATCAAACCTAAGACATAACTGAACCATTCCAGTGTGTTCACTTGAGATTCCAGGAATCTCAACCCAGACTCTCAGGTAAGCCCTCTGTACAGCCAGCAGTGTAATCACTGTGTATTTCACAGCTCTGAAGTAGTCAAAATTGTCCTTGAGGCTTTCTCAAAAACGCTAAGCCTGCTTTCAGAGTGCTCATAAGAGTCATTAAGAGACACAAGGTAATCAATACATAATCTCCCTCCCTAGAGATATTCAAAAACCTTCTGGACATTGTCCCGGCAGCCTTCTGGCTGTGACTCTGCTGGAGCATGGCGTTGGACCAGTTGAACTCCAGAGGTCCCTTCCAAGTTTTGATACTTAGGGAAATTTCACATTACAAACAATTTGTAGTACTTGATGCAATATCTCAGCTTATCTGGGAACTTTTCATATTGAAGATAAGGAATGCATCAACGTGACATATTTTAATAGTGAACTGACAACTTCTTTAAAATGCTAACAAAAAAGTTAGAAGATAAACATATTTTATGAAATAATAATTATTAAACCTCACTGGCCTAACATGGCTACAGTAATTTTCAACTTCTAAAATAGCTAGGGTTTGCTATTTTTATGTATCTTGACAGAAACTATAATTCATTTAATGGAAGTTATCAGCTTTTCTGAATCAATAGTTTAAAAGAATGAGTAAATCTGTCAAGAAAGCATCTAGGACAGAGTCACTATTCCTCACGGAAGAAAAATGTGTCTGTTAGAATTGAGGAAGGAGTATCTTTTCACCTATGCTATTACATATGTACAAGCTAAAACCTAACACCTGAATCTGCTTCACATCAGACATCTTTCTGGTCCTCTTTTGGATCCTCTTTCAGCTATCTGTTTTCATTTCAGGATCAAAATTTTGTGCTCTTTAAGGTCAATATTATCTCTTAATACCTTTTGGGTCAGAAATTCCACCCAAATTATATGAACACAGGCTAAATAAAAGCTGTCTAAGGAGCAGCAATTGCAGATTTTACTGAGTTAAACCTACTGAAAGACACCGAGTAATAGTGTTTCACATGACAGTATGTGAGACATTAATAATCAATGACTAAAGCAAATTCAGAGCAGATGCTTATGGTAACTCTTTAATATAATAGATAAAATAGCAAATTTTAGCACATATTCAGGATTATTGAGGTAAGAGTATATATCTTTGTAAGAGTCAGCTACCACTAAGGAGCGTGAAATATTAATGTCTTAATTTTAAATCTATTTCGATTTGTAGTAGGGTTTTTCCAGCCGGTGAGGATATATTTAAAATTATGATTCTTTTTACATGAGAAGAAACACTCAGAGAATGAAAAAAATACAACGAAAGAAGGTGAACAGGAAAGCTGTCCTTCTCCAACCCTGGCACTCATGAAAATGTTAGCAAGGTCTCCTCTCCTGCCCCTGGTGGAACTCAGCTGATTTTCTAAGTCATGCTTTTCAATGCTTCCCAACACCATTGAGTTATTTCTTATACTTCCAATCTTGCATACTGTGGTTCAGGTTAATTTGCATAAACTATTTCCATTTTTAGGACATATTTATAAAGTCATTTACATAACTGACAACTGCATTTCAGTGAAAGATTCAGAGCGTGGCTTCTGATCTCCTGCTAATTGAGGTTAGACAGGCATTACTGATGTAAAAATAATAATGATACCCTGCAACTTACTACAAACCTACTAATAATTCAGCTGTGGAAAGAAAATAATCTTTTCAAATCCATTAAATGTCATTTAAAATCCTTGTTAGTATTCCATTAAATAAAATCTTAACTGTCGGTGCATTATGGTCTCCCAGAAAGAGGTTTAATTGTTTTGCTGATCGTTCACAGTATGTGTAAACAGTTTTATTTGACTTCAAGGTAATATTCCCTGGAGTTTTAGAAAAAATAAGCTGTTAAAGGATTGAAGGAAGAGAGTTGGACTATTTTAAAAGCCTTAGCTAGAACTGATTACTATCAAAGTTCATGTAAGGGATGCCTGAAAACCAGTTTTGTACAACACAGTTCACCGAAGAATATCAAAGTTAAGATGTAACAACTCATCTAATTAACCTCTGAGCAAAAGTCATCCCTAAAGGAACATATTCTCATTTTCAGCTGCCTACAATATTCACATCCCTTACACGTGAGTGTGCAGCAGGATTCAGCATCTTTTGAGACTTCTGGTGAGTAGGGACAGTTGAATATCTCAGTTCCCTTAACACATCTCCTACACAGCATAACTTCCTTGCTCTTGTAATTGTACTGACCATGAACAAGGCTTCAAGTAATTTCTACTCCTTCACATATTTTCTTCTAGTCTAAGGAGGTCTCTCTCCCTTCTTCCTTATCACTTCTCCAGGGGAGGAGTCGTATCCCAGTGACACTGCGTTCAGTCCCTGAATCCATCTGAACACAGACACTAGCTAATTGCTGTCGAATTTGAAAAGGCTTCTGGCCTTATTGATGTTAAATTCCCACAAGTGTCCTGCAAACACCTGACTAGTGAAAAAAACTTTAATAACACACCAGTGGAGGGAAAAGTGTTTTGCAAGATCTTAAGCTTTTTAGGCTACGCAGAAAAAACAGAAGAGAAAGATTTCATTGCCTTCATTTCTCACAGGAAAGCTTGGAGTTGACTACAGGTCAGACAGCTCCCAAGGTCCCTCTCTTGCCCCTTCCTTCGCTCTCTATTCCTTGAGATCAGCACCAAGGCTGCTGCCTGGCTTGGCCAAAAGTGGAGACAACAGGTGTGCCCATCCCAGTGCCCCTGCCATGGGCACCTGAGCAGCTGATGCTGAAGAAGCTCAACCTGAAACAACACAGAAATGTGCAGCTCTTCTGTCTTCAGTTCTCCACATGTAGAGTCCCCTGTGCCTGTGAGCACATCAGGGTGCAGGCATCCTTCTGAATGCTGCTGGCTGCTTCCCTCCCTGCTGGCAGTGCCATAAGGGAGAGATGAATTTCCTCTTTGTGACAATCACTGGGTGGGGGATGCAGGGAAGGTCAGGAGAAAGCTTTGAAAAAATCAATTCTAAGTACACAATAGAACAAATAGAACAAGTCTGCTTATTTTTAGCTGTCTTCATCTAAATTTTCAAAAAATCTTATGAATCTGTTAAAGGGTGATTTGGATCAAATATTTCTTTATAATTTCTAAAATGAGCTTTTGCTCCATAAATTATGTGATTCCTAGAATAGATTCTCATTACCAGTAAGTGCACACACTGAATTTGTATATATTCCATAATAACACTGAATTTGTATATATTCCATAATAAAACATGACATTGAACAGTCTCACACAAAAGCTCTTGGTATATAGCTCTTTGGTGATGCGTGTGAACATGATTTTGCAAACTTTTCGGCACATTCTGTATTTATTTCATAAAATTCCATAATTGGAAATTCCAATGCAGCAGCATCAAAACAAAGCATATAGCTTCTTTTATCAAATGTACATTATTTCTAGAAGAAAAATTTCTACTTTATTATAAAGACTTATATATAAAAATATGTTTTATATGCTATATTATATTCATGCATTTTTACTGAGTTTGCACTTCTATATATTTTTCCTTCAAATGGCTTCCTTGTTGCTAAAATGTGGCATAAATTTAATGCTCACAGTAAGATAACATGCTACAGGAGTCATAAGAGTTATAAGGCATCTGGGAGAGCAGTCGTGCCTTTCTATAAAGCATACAAGATGAGCCATATCGTCTGACTCTATTGTAATGCAAAAAAGGATCATTCCTCTCCCACTGACTCTGAGGAAGGAATCATGACTCCCTATACAATCCACGTGATAGATCAGGTCATTCGTTTCCACTGTAACACAAATAGTGGACATTATTCTTTCACTGGCTATGAATAACATTTTTCTTTCCTAAGCCACATTTCAAGGCATTAGAGCATATTAGTAAAAATGATTAAATAAACCTCTTAAAATCCTTGGGAAGACATTAACATTTTAGTGACAGGGAAAAGGAGGAACAGAGATGGTCTTGGCTCCATCTCAGAATTTATTTTCCAAGTTTAGAATCCCATCATGCTCCCTCTCCATCCTGCATCTCACTTTCTAGGAACACTTTCTGAGCTGGCACTTTGTGCTGCAGGAGAGATGCAGAAACACTGCCCTTTCTCCAGGCAGCAGCATGTGAGCGCACACTGAGTCTCACTTCTTGTGTACCACCACGCTAGGAGGCACAAACCTAGAATCAGAGCCAGACCTGCTCTCCTGGCAGGTCCCCAAGATTTTCTCTGAGATGTGGCCCAGGATATTTCACGTTTCCTATGATTAATAAAGACCATGAGTCACGTCCGAGAGCGGAGGATTCCGTGCCACGTGCACACACATAGCAGATGCTGGATAAGTTAGACTTACATGAAACCAACTGCACACCACCGTGGCTCCAGTGCCTCCAGTCTCTCTGTGACATTTGGTGCAGGATGAGCCTCCTCTATGTGCCAAGCAAATACCAGGCACGAGAACCAGGTGCCTCAGCCCTGCCTTTTTTGCTGTCTGGTTTTGCTGTTTTTTCCAGGTTTCTTTCTGTTACTAATTTCTTAAGAACTGTAGTCTCTGTAAAAAGCCTGAAGCAATTTGGACAATGCATTTGGGCAATGTTCTCAGGCACATGGTGTAATTCTTGGGGCCGTCCTGTGCAAGGATGAGAGTTGGAATCAATGATCCTTGTGAGACCCTTGCAGCTCAGGATATTCTATGATTAATATGCAGTCAGTCACATCATAGTTGGTCATGATTTGTCAAGATACAGAAAACTGCATCTTGTAAAACATAATCATGTGGCCAGAATAATTCATACTTTTGCTGTGGTCTATGACCTATGCTGGCCTATGAAGGAGGGATGTGGTCTAAGGTTTATACTGCTGAAACCACTGAGCAGGAAGCCATCAGAGGAGCTTTTAAAGCCAGATCAATGACCATGTACCCTGTCAGGAAATAGGGATTCTGACTGGGATACTAGTATACTTCATTTCGTAATTCCTAGAGCATAGCTTTTACATATATATGAAATACGTAACTTAAAAGACAGTCATATCTAATAACAACTTTTATTTTTAATGAATGAGGTTATCCTAGGGTGCCAGTTTGGCATTTCAAGAAAAATTATCTTTATAAATGAAGATTCATGAATACGAAATTCAGATATGCTGTTTACATTTTCATTTACATCAGTGGAGTATATGGACATTCAGCATTGCTCTAGTAAACTAACATTTGTATTTTAACTCTGTGAATTTTCAAGAGAAGTATAAGTAATTAGCATATGGATTCAATTCAGAAACATCACTCTGAGTAGAGTTTGTTGTGTATAGTGTCGTCTCCATCCTTCCTGAACCCGTCTGGGAAAATATATTCTCTAGAAACCACCGGCCTGACCCTTTCCCCTCATTCAGAATTTCAGGATTTGGATAAGAGCGTTCAATTAAATAGTTGGATTCTAGGTAAAAGGATTCAAAAATACCAACCCATATTTACTTGGCTATGTAGAACTACAGATTATTCAAGGATTATCTGAGCAGCAGGGATATAAAATGGTGTTGACTAGGATGCACAAACTGAATAAGGTCTCCTTAGCAAAGCATAGAAAGGGAAGGAAAAAGTTACTAAGACAGCTGCTTAATTTGTCACAAGTCAAGCAGCAGAGAATGGAGTTCCAGCAGACCAAGGTCAGCACTGAGAGTAAAAGACAGGAGAGAAGTCCAGAGACATTGAGCTGTAAGCCCGGACCCAACCCACAACAAAGCATCAGCTGGTGGACCTTGAACCAAGGAGCAACCCACCACTGGATATGGGCTGATGGACCTCAAGCCATACACAATAGGATGCAGGTTTTGTGCACTTGAACTAGGGTTAAATGGGGTAGAAACCTTTAACCCTATCTCCAGACCTTTTGCCTAACATGATCCCTCAAGTGACAGAGGATTGTGGTTCTTGTCCAAGTATGGGTTTCTGAGTACAGTTTGTGTCCATGCAGTAGATAGTTTGTGTGTGCTGGCATAGATGTGTAGAATATCATTTAATTAGAACTCATAAATCATGTTCTTTCTGACCATACAAGTGATGATGACTTTTCAAGTTACTTTCAAGCAAAGATTACTGCTAGTGGTGAATGGGCTGCAGGAGATGGAATCTTTCTTCACGGTGTAGCATAAAATATAACCTAAGTTTCATTTTAGCTACATTTACAGAAAACCATGAAGAGAACCCGTGACTTTTAATTCTGAAACACAGTGGTTCTTTCTACATTATAATTACTTCAGTCTTTGATCCCATGCCATAAAAATTGATGTAATTTTGTTATTGGTTTCATTAAAAGTTAGATATTGTGCTCAGATTTTCAGTAGGCTAAAACAGCTTTTTCTTAGAAAGTGCATTGAGGCATCTTTGTGGAGATCAATGTTAAACTTTCTTCCCGTTTGCTGCACTGCACCAAGCAAACTATACAAATACAGAAATTAAATAAGTCTTCTTGTGGCCCAGTGTAGTGCTATGCAGAAACACACAAGAAAACTCAGAATGAGCCACCACGGGACAGGAAATCACAGTGTCCCATTAGCACTGTGCTCTGTCCAGCACAGGTAATTAACTCAGCTGCTGCACACTGTGCAGCGATCAAAGAAAACGATTTTTATTAAGGTGCTTTGAGTGGGCAATTTGCTTATAATGGTCTTTCTGGAAAACAGGTGGCTTGCAAGAGCTTTTGCAGATTTATGTTCAGGCATTAGTTTCTCTAATTAGTCATCAAATAAATTAGTTTGTGCATGATTTGTTGACTCATAAGAAAATTAAAGAGTTCTCTTAGGAAGGAAGTACATGATGGTTTGATATTTTCTTTTTAAGAAATTCTTCAGTGGCCAAGCACAAAGGTAGAATGAAGCCAACTCCAAAATCCAGGAATCTTGACTCACATTCTCAGTTTTGCCTTGCTGGACAAAGAAACAAGCATGATGTCTGCTCCATTTGTCTTGAAAAATATCCTGTAGGAAAATGCTCTGCAAGTCTGCAAAATAGCACTCCCTTGGCTGAAACTTGTTGTGCTCAAAGTTTTTATTTAATTCTCTGCTTTGACTGGTGAAAGCCTTTTCCACATATCTGAAAGGTCAAAATAAACAGAACACAAATCATCCAATTAATCATTAATTGCATCTTACGAAGCATTGGGACTGTGTGCTCCATTCATCCCATACATTTTTTCTACTGAAATGAAAAATTACTTTGACTTCCACTTTTTATTTTAAATGTATTAGTCCTCCTCTTTAGACATTACAGTTATTAAAGCTCAGGCTGCTGCCATGGCTCTGAATTCTTATCACTCACTCAGCTGATATTATTACCCAGTCAAAGCTGACATCAGAAATGGTACCTTAATATTAGAGAAAGAAATCATGACTGGAATTATTCATAGATTACACAGCATACACTACGTGGGAGACAGAGAATCAGTGGAGGTAGTTTTTTAATAAAAATTTATAGCCTGATCCAACGTCAATACAAAAATTCTCCATGACTTCAGTAAATTTTGATTCTAGACCTACATAATGAAATTTAGGACGGAGACCAGCAGTTGTGTCCATAACCTCTCTTCTCTATTTTGATGTAATTTAACAGCACTGACAAGAAATTTACAAAAATACAGCAGAGAATTCTGGGTGTGCTCTCTGCAGAATCAAACAGGAACCAGAGCAGTTTATGATGCTAAAAAGCAAATGAAGCAGAGAATAAGAATAATCACCGTATTTTGCAATTAGGCAAATAATAATTATAATTAAATTATATTGTGCATGAGCTAATGTAAAGCTCAATACTTCCCTAATACAACTTATATCAAAGTAAGAAGAAAGATGCCTTCACTGTTAACAAATTTAAAAAGTAACGGTGAAAAAGACCATACTTTATTACTAGACACTTTCTGCTGATGCAGCTACAGATATTGTTTGTCTTTCCCCCGGGTGGTTCTTTGCTGCTGATGTGTGTCCGACAAACAAAGCTTCCTGAGGGACCTCTACTATGACTGTAAAACAGAGATGATATCGAAATCAGGAACAAGAAAATAGTGTGGAATATGTTACGCCACAACTTTATATAAACACACATTGGAAATTTTGCTCTAAGCATATTTACTGAGTTGTAAAATCGTATTATAGGTTTATGTGATTTTTCAACCTGTAATCATACACATATGCAAAGCTATGAGAATGGAAGTCTTTATAGCTACAAAGTCTTAATGATCCTTTGAACCTGTGTATGGAAAGGCTTGGGATGACTAGGCAGGGATAAATATGATTACATATGTTCAAGGAAGCCCCTCTGATTCCCAGCAACACGGGTTTTTAAAAGAATAAAGGAGTTTTCAGAATCTTGTCCAGGTAGCTATTTTCTTGGTTATCTTCTAAAAACAATAAAAGGATATTTTGGCAGATATTTAATAACTGTCTTATTAAAATAACATCAATTAAAAAAAAAAAAGAAAGTAGTTGGAATACAAAATGAGATTAAACCTTATTCCAGAAGGAAGGTGCCATCTATGATGGAAAAGTGCTTTAAGACCAGAAAAAGCCATGGTTCTCTTTGGCAGTATTTAATAAAGTTGTGAATCATCATGATGGATGACACCAATAGGTTTGTTGGTGCTTGCAGTGATTTACATATGGTCTCAACATAAAAGAATTTGAATGACAACTGCACACACTATTCCTCTGGTGACTTGGATGGTCAATTCTTCGCTTGACAGTCTGGGTGGCAATGAGCAGCAGCCTCCTTCAGCCATTTAAAGTCTTACAGAAGGTGTGGTTTTACACAGCATCTGGTTTTCTTGACGGCATTATTTGGAGAATAAAACCAGGAAGAACAAGGCCGATGACATCCTAAGCCCGCTATCAGTTTTGTCAGCTTAACAACATGGGAGCAAATTACTAAATGATCTGACTGGCTTTGTTGGAACAGAAGCATTTTGAGAGCTCTCATTTGCTTAATAATCTTAGAACAAACTAAGATATTAAGCGACAAGGATACTGATGAAAGATGCTGACATTACTCCTTTTTGAAGATATTGAGGCTTATTAAAATAGTCTGTTGTCTTGTGCTCCTTCTCTGTCAATAACGTTTTAGTTTTACTTAGAAATGTCAGCTGTTACTTAATTGCACAATGGATCAAGATTTAATTAGCAATTTTTTAATAATTGAAGCTTACTGTTTAACTAAACATTGATTGAAATATTTGATACTAAACACTATATCATGTGATATCAGCTTTTCAATTTGCTAATGATGCCTGTGACTAGTCAGGCTGCTTTCACAATCTGTAATTGTTAAAAGTAGAAACTTAACAATGAAGACTGTAAAGCCCTGCTTTTTAAACATGTAAAACCATTGAAATTCTTGTTACTTATTTAATAATTTGATGAAAAACATGTCATTTTTGTATCATGTTAGCAGGAGTCATGGGTTTTCATTTGTTTATTAGAAGATCAATTTTACAGGATCTTTGAATCAGGTTCCCTGTGGTTCTTTTTTTCCTTTTTGTTGTTTTTGCAGTGGAGTCATGGAATAATCCACTAATAAAATGTATGGGCTGTTTGCTATATAAATGTATTCATCCAGTTTGAGTCAGTAAAGAGAATCAATAAATGGTAGCAATGATAGGTCAGTTGGCAGGATGTGTGGAACACTGTTCTTATACAAAAGACATCTTTCTTGTTTTTTTAAACAGCAGTAATTTTTCACTAATATTTTGGGGAAAGGAGACTGACATGCACCGTGCTTCAGCAGGGTCTCTGACAATGACACACCTGTAGCAGGCTACTATTAAAAGATTGTAAAAGCATTGACAAGACAGGTAAGCTTGCAGACTCTATTTTTTTTTTTAAACATGCTTTTTTCTTCCTGTACGTTGCCACTGGTACACAAAACATTGATGAGTCAGTCATTTAAAACCACTTGCTGACTACTCGTGTAGGCTTCCTGGCAGGAAGAACTGCGGATGGTACAGAACAGCTGCAGCCACAGCTGCTCACTAACCACGCACAGCTGGTTTGCAAGGCTGAGGAGGGCATGGTCTCCGTGTAGGGAGCTGCCAGGGAATGGGCCAGAAAGCCAACAGGAGTACAGTTAATCAATCACATCAACAGAAAAATTGCATTTATTTCACAGACTTGTTCTGTGAAATCATTAACATGAATATAAGCCGCTCCATGGAAATATAATGTAAATACAGTCAATATTAATGACACCCAGTTGACCTCTGTGTCCAGCCTCTGCTGTGAGACGGAATGGCAATTTCCTTATTGTAATGCCAGGAGATCTACAGAATTAACTTTTCTATGAGGTACTTCCAGTGTATGAAAAAAACCATAAATTCAGTATGACTAAAACAGATTTGAAACATTAATCATGTCAGTATCATTTTCATGCTTTGCTGTAAGAAGCTGCAGAATTAAATGTGATATTTACAAATTGCACAAAGACTCAAGATGTTATTTCACAACATCATAAGGAGATTATATATCTAGACACAATGAGTAGTGAACACCTTATATGTGGTTAATTGGGATTTTATTTTATAGAAAATGTAAATAAAAATTAAAAATGAGCCCCTTAACATGAATTATAACTACAATCCTTGTCGAGTGATATGCATTTTGCCTAGTTATGTATAAATCCATGTTTACAGAAAAATGGAAGATGAGTCATGTGGGAAAGAAAAAGGTGACATATAATATGCAAATACTGCAAAGACAAATGTTTTCATATAGTAATGTCACCAGATGCAATAATTTTCTTGGATGGTGTATGAAGACAAAAATGTAAATAAAATTACACCTAACAATGAGAGAGACAGTCGGGCCAGCTGTTATGAAAAGACATTTCCTACTGCCGCCTAAAACTTCAGTTTTAACTCTGATTATTTGTTGTATAGACTGTCACATCAGCCCTTCTTCAAAAATTGTGATGATGAGGACATTGCTCCTAACAGAGCCCTAGTTCAAATCTGAAGCACTCAGGAAGAAGGTTTTCTCAGAATCTGTTCATTTTCTGTAAATTTTGCAACATCTAAATTTTGCTGCTTTAAGCATGTAATCCTTTAAGAGATTTCTTTGCCCCAGCAAGGTAAGAAATAGGCCCATCTGTGAACTTCAGATTGTTTTACCTCAAAGGGCTAAATCTTTGAGCTTTAATCTGGTGATTGCACTTTTCCCTTCTTTGAAACAACTGATGTATTTCTCTGAACTGCTGTAAATCAAGTCTCAGGTTATCAATAATGGCAGCTTGCGAATTCGTGTAAGAGTTGCTGAGTTCCAGACAGAATTCCATGGCGATTAGCTTCACAGTGAGCACTGAAGGGGACGGCTCTGCAACTCATTTCTTCTCCTTGGCCTTCTGTTTTGGATGTACAAATAATGCTGCACTTGAAATTTTGGATAAACTGCTTAAATTATCAAAAATTAAATAAAGAGTCATTTTCTGCATTAACTAACTTTACTCTTTGTAAATTTGTTTGAGACATAGGCATCCAGAGATGACAGAGAAGTAAATAAATCAGCAGCTTCTCAACGTGTGTCCTGAAGCTGGACAGATACAAAACTAAGGTCTCAAATGCACTCTGACAAATGGAGACAAAAAAAATGCTGCAATTATTTGTGGGTTTATGCACTGCAAAGAAGAGACTTGGGGTGTCTTACAGCAATTACACAGGAGGTCAGCAGGATGCCAGCAGGATGCCATGGGCCTTCTTATTGACCAGAACTATTTTATTCTTCCTTCTGCAACTCTTCCTGTCTAGGTGAAGACTCCTGGTGTACTGCAAGCTCACTGAGGAAGGAGCTGTGGTCTGTGTTTATTGACCTTGTACAATGCAAGTGGGTGCTATACTGAGGGTCCGAGTTCCTTCTAGACCACAAAACCCAAAGCAATTAATGAAAAGGCAGCCTGCTTTAACTGGAAAAGCCAGTGCAGCTTCTTTAGTCCAGCGGACACCACACCTGAAACAGCAAACTCTGAATGGACTCCGTGGTGATTGCTTTACATCGGAATACTGATAAATCCTTCTGGTATCATCCTGGCAAATAAATTCAATTCACTGGTATATAAGCAGACAAAACCCATTTGTGCTAAAGCATTGCAAGGGGTTAAAGAATGAACTCGAAATTATCTTTGCAAACAAAATTTAAATCATTCAATAATAATGTTGTGAAAAACACACTTTCTCTCCTGTTAGGATTTAAAAGCTTTTAATAAAGGGACAATAAGGGACAAGACAATAAAGCAAAAGATACGGCGCCGGGCGGCCGGGCGGTCTCTGTCCTGCCAACGGCCCGCCCCGACCGAAGCAGTTATCTTTTTATTTATCCTTTAAAGTCTTACATATGCATTAAACTTCCCAATGCGCCTATACATATTCATGACCTATCCCCGCTTCGTATTAAAATGAAAGCAAAGGTTATTTGCGCATGCGCAGTGCCTCCTGGTGGTCGTGGGCCGGGGTCTTCAGGGATGAAGAAGAGTCTTCCTCTCAGGGGCCGGGGTCTTCCTCTCAGTTGAACTTTTTACCTTTCCTTGTCACGCATGCTCTTTTAGGCTTTTGGATTCGGCCTGTGCTATGAGCTTAGCTTCAGCTGATTCAGGGGTTTTGGAGAGCAGGGACCAGGTCAGATCACTCTTCTTTTTACAATAAATCTACATCCTCCCATCCTGCTTCTGACAAGCACTAGTGGTAACAAGGGGCTCTGGATGGATCATTCCTTAACCCCCCTTTGAACTTTCTTGTACCTTATCTACATAAATTTCTTCCACTCAAGGATGGATTGTATAACTACATCCACTATTAACAGAACAAACTAGAGTCATATTCTTATTGTGAAACCATTTTAACAGTATACATTTAACAGTTGTTAATATCTGCGGAAAGCCAATATTATGATATATATCTATAACAATCTGATCTTCAAGTTTCCAGTCCAAGTTGCTGTATGTTGTAGTGGCATACCTGTTACTTCTAAACAAACACTGGAGGGGAAAAAAAAGAAGTGAAAAGCTCCACTCAGCACTGAATTTTAATTTTTTGGGCAGTCTGTTACGGCCCCGGGCGGGACTACAGCCCCCAGCAGCCCCCGCGCGGCCCCGTCGCAGCCGGGCGCGCACCCAGCGGGCCGCGCGCAGCGCTGTCGTGGCGCTCGCGGGTGCACGGTCCGCGGCCGCCG
>VWPU01005166.1:0-32977 GCA_013398955.1 Callaeas wilsoni | reverse complement strand
GAGCGCTTCCGCCGCCGGGCAGCACGCGCGGCCGCCGCCATGAAGCCGGTAGGGGCTGTGAGGGGACCGGGCCGGGCGGCGCGGGGAGGGCGGCACGGGGTCACAGGGGGACGGGCGGCACGGGGAGCCGTGGCCGGTAGCGGCCGAGGCCACCGCGGCCCCGGGGCTCCGGGAACGGCACAGCGGTGGGGGTGCTTTGGATAGGCACCGGCGGCGACCCGGCAAAGCGCAGGCTCGCCTCACCCCGAGGCGAACGCTGACCTTTCAGCGCCCTCCCGATAGTCCTACATAGAAAGGGAAACTAAAGTTGAACTGACAGAAATTCCGGATTCACAGATTCACGGCTTGTTCTCAGTTGGAAGGGGCCCGCAAGGATCGCGGAGCCCAACTCTTCAGTGACTGGCCCGTGCAGGGAGTGATCCCACAATCTTGGTGTTATCAGCACCGTGCTGCAAGCAGCTGAGCTAAGGATTCGAGGAACCCCACACTGACCCAGCCACTTGTCCCCTTTGTACAGGGACACATCACCCCTACCAGCGCTTCGGTGCCGAGTTTCTCTGCAGAGCCCTTGCCTTCCCATGGCCCTCACTGGGTGATCCCTGCTGTGCCCATTCCCATCCCGAGCACCCTTGGGAGTGTTTTGCAGGTCCGGCGCAGGGCGCGTGTATTGCCCCGCTCTCCGGGCTTTCCTGAGCTCGGTTTCTCATGCCCGCGGTGCCCCCGGAGCTCTGGCGCCCGTGACGCTGTCTGGGACAGCTGCTGTTGTGAGCCTTGCAGCGGGCAGCCTCGCCAGGTCTCTGCTGCTGCTGGGCAGGGAGTTTCAGGCAGGAGAGAGCCAAAGCTGAGCCTGGGAAGGTGTGCTGCAGGAGGACATTGGCCCGAGGCTGTGGCCTTGGACGTTAAAGTCCCCCGAGGTACCTTATCATGTGCTGGGGAACAGCAGCACCCTGAAAAGAGAACAGAATGTTTGGGAGCACACAAAGAACTGTGCCCTAACAAGCTGTGTACCATACCTTGAGTGCCCGTATGTCCAAAAGTGATGGACATAGGGTTTAATAAAAAAGTTGTCAGAGAATGTTTCTGTAAAACATTTGTCATGGTGCTCTCTTCTCAAAGATGTAACACAGCTGTGTAAATTTGAGGCTAACTGATGGTGCTGTTAGCAAGAAATATATTGTTCAGTCCTGATAGAAACAGGAACTCAGAGCTCTTAAACAGTGGAATAAGTTTTGCAAAGGCTGTTAACATGTCAGTGACTTGTGGTTTTCTGTTTGTTTTCTAGAGAAAAAACACAAAGCGAGTTCCAAGTTTTCGCAAGTTACTGAGAACTAGTCAAATAAAACTTGACAATAAATTAAAGAATAAACAGTACAAGCAGAAGAGTGCTGCTAAGAAGTATCGTAAAGAACAAAAGAAGCTAAGGGAGGCTGTCAGAGATGCTATTTCCAGAAAGCCTTTTCCGTTGGAAGAATGCAAGAAAAAACAAGTTGGTAAGTGTTTGCTCAGGTATGGGGGTTACTGAATATCCTGCTGCTTCGTGTTGTAAAATTCGAGAAAACAACACTTCATTTTCTGTATACAAATCGTTGCTGTTTGTCTTGAAAGAAGGGGAGACTTGTGAAAAATACAAAATGAAGCCGTTCTGGCACCTAGAACTCTCTGTTAAAGATGGTAGAAATGTGTTTGCACTGATCATTCTCGGATGTCATAGTAAAGGGGCAGTTTTCTGTGATAATAAACCCACATGCATAAAGGTCAGTGAGCTCCGGGTAGAAGTAAGATGCAAAATGGTCTCAAAAGTGTAGGCAGGGGTAGGTTTTCAAAGATGACTGTACATACAAGATCTTAATCTAAACATCATCTTCTAAAATAGCTGGAAAATGGGAAGAAAAAGAGGAAGAAGATGCTCTTCCACTGGACATGATGGATGAAGATGACTTAAAATTAATGGAGGATTTGGCCCAAAAAGCATCCTTTTTAACCAGAGATCTTTCTTCTAAGTGAGTTACAATGTCTCTTTTTCATACTAATTCAGCCTTGTGTGGTTAATATGTAAATAATATGTAAAGTAATGCATTTATCAGGAGGTCTCTTTAAGTCTGGTGTTTCTTTGCAGCTCCAGTTTAGTGTTTCTGCAGCCTGTCAGTACTTCAGTATTAATGTGTTGATTTGTATCAGTACGTTCAGGTGCCCTGCCTGACCTTCAGGATACTGTTTCTGCAGTGTTCCTTCCTGGAGGTCCCTGGCTGGGAGATGAGTAGCATCCCTCAAATGAAAGAAATGCTTTAATCTGTCAACAGAGTCTTTTTTTCTATATAGTGTTCAGGACATCCCCTGGACTATGGACCACTGTACATATTGCACTGCAGATTGCTGGAAAAAATAAAAAGGGTTCTATAAGCCATGTCTGTAAACACATGCAACACCAAAGCATTCATACAAAAAGTTTGTTACCAGTTTTGTGGACCAAGGCATTGGGTAGGGTTCACAGTGACATATGTGGAAAGATAGTGCTCCTAGTTGTAGAATAGTCTACAAATACACTTCTACAGAGTTCTCTGGTTACATGATTGTTTGAAAATCTGACCTTGTCCTTTTTGATGGATGTGAAAAGACTCTCTATGCCTAGCTGCTGCAGGGTGGTTTTAATTTGTTAGTGCTGATTCTGCTTAGTAATTAATAATTTAGTCTAGTTTCGAAGGAAAGTAGTAAATGGCTTTTTATTCCAAAGTTGCAGTCATGCTGTGTTCTACTGCATGGTCTCCTGTAGCCACACTGCAAGTTCTTGAATGAGAAGAATTTTATTTTAAACCTTCCCCTTTCCCCAAACTAACTGGGTGTGACATAAGTTTAAAGTCTTGCAAAACTCAAAATTTATTGTGTGGTTTTATTTAGAGACATTTTGCAAAATGTAGTTCTATATGTCTTACATTCACTAGGCCAGAATGTTTTTAGAATGGTAGGAAAAGAGTGGAAGTGGCTGCTCTTTTACCTGTTTTATTGTTACAGGCTTTTAGTTCCTTTCATAGTGTTCCCTTTAATTGGAGAACTTGTCTTTTCAATCTGCTTTACTTTGGTCAGTTGTAATGTGTCTTAAAACTTGTCAGATATCGCACCACTTACAAACTGTGTGTTCGTATTAGCACAGACTAAGTACTTACCTTCTTGTACACTTCTGTGTTGTTCAGGAGCATACGTGTGAGAGGGTGGTACACCATGCTGTGTTACTGCTCTTGTCCTTGGACAGAGGGCTGTGACACAGGCTTTGCCAGCAGGCAGAGTAGAGAAGTCATAGTGATACTGGTAAAAGCAGCCATGGAGTAGGGTAGATAAAAATGGTCACTGACACACTCATTATCACATCCTGGTTAAGCCTCACCTGGAGGGTCAAGGCACAGTGAGGGAGAGAGAGGCTATGGGACATCTTAAGGAAGGCTCTGGACTGTTTGCCCAGTGAGAGGATCCTAGTCCTGCTGGTTGCTGGTGGAGTCCTTCATGGCAGGACTGCTTGGGGTGGTTTAATGGGTCTCAGCCCTGCCAGGCCCGCTGCTCTGCTGTGGGGGAGCACAGAAGGGGAGGAAGGGCAAGTGAAAGAGCACCCCGTCCTGGGTGAGAGGTGGACACTTAATCCAGCTTGTCAGGCATAGTTCTTGTCTAATTACATGGCTGGTTGATTTTGTTTGCCTTATATTTTTAAGTGAACCTGTTCACCTCAAAAAACGGAAACATGAAAGTGTGATTGAGAAATACGAGAAGGTGCCAAGACGTTTGCAAACAGAGCCAGAAAAAGAAGTCATCCATCTGCTCCCCATCAAAGACAAAAGTGGCATAATTCCTCAAGCTGTGGAAAAGCCAGGTAAGACAGATTCTGGAACTGATATAGTAGACAAGAAGTATATAATTTATTCTTTTAAAATTTCACGGTGTTTATTATGTGCTTGACACTAGACACTCCTGTTTTTGCAGTTCTCAATGTTGCACATGATGAAGAAGAGGACACAGAAGATATGGAGGAAGCAGAGGGTAATAAAACATTATGTTTGCTTTTTGTTGTTTGGGTTTTTTTTTCCAAATCACTGACATACCTGAAAAGTACTTTGCTGTTCCCCAAGGAAGTTTGCAATTGAAGTGTATTTTGTTCAGGATGTTTTTGAATATGTTCATTACCATGTTGCCACCAAAGCATAACCATTATTCAAGGCTTGCAGTCTTACCTGTTAGAATCTCAGGAATGGCTGGATTCAGATTCTCTTTCTTCAGAATTATTTTGATTTTTCATCAGGAACTGATGCTTGCATGAAGTTCCTTTTATCCTTTTGTCATCTTTGCTAGTAAGAAGGAAATACTGGTCTTACATAAAGAATATCTGTGTGGTTCTATTTTGATTACTCTGAGATAATTTTGAAATGCAGTTCAGGACACAGGCTTTTTTTGGCTTTTTAAAATTTTAAAGTCTTTGTCGTTAAAATTTTTTACTTAAAACATCGATACCAGGAAACTGAGATTTTGATTTGCAGTTGGCTGTCAAGTTAATAGTCACTTTCAAGTAATATTGCTACTTCTGGGTCCTTACTGTCTAAATATAATCTGAAGTTGAGGAAGGAGGTACTTGTAGCAAAATAATACTCAGAAAACACAAACAAAACAATTGTATTTTTAAAAGAAAAAGTGAATGGTGAATAATTTGATACCAATCGCAGAGCACTGCAGTTTCTTGGCGCGCTTGGGGTAATATGCTGAGTTTGTATGTTCCCACTGTAATCAGAGAGCGCCATGGGCAGATTCAAAAACATTTCATCTACTTCTTTTTGCAAGCAAAAGATTTTGAAGTGGAGCAAAAATTAACTGTGGGTTAATATAAGATCTAGCAAAGTCATTCTTAAAGCTTCTTTGACTGTAGAATTTCTTATGTTACTCTTGTGTGGCCTTACCAGGGTACCTGTTTGAAATGCAGTATCTGCAACATGGTATTTGTTAAGTGACTTCTCCTCTCTTCTAACTCTTACATCTGTGCCAGACTTTAATGAGGAACCGCTGCCTATTCTCACTCCTGAGGAAATGGCTGCTCAAAGGAGACAAAAGCTGCAGGAGAGGAAGATGCACATAGCTGCCTTAGCATCTGCCATTCTCTCGGAGCCAGACAGCAATGTAGGTGCATTTACTTAGCCTGCATGTATGTGTGTCTATGTTGTGCACTCAAGTCAAGAAATAACGACCTGAACTGAGCAAACAGTAGCAAAAGCACAAGAATATATGGGTAGGACAAGGAAAAGGTCAGTGTTGTATCACTTCTGTTATTTTCTGTACAAGCTACCTTGTTCCTTAAGCATGACCCTTATGCAAGCTCTGATTTTGGGGTTGTATCTGATAGTTCTCAATGCTTCAGGATATACTAATAATTTTCTGTAATTTTGTGCAAGTTTGTAATAGCAGGATATTTTGAACATTCCGGAGACTGAAATTTTGTTGAGATATCTCTAATTTCATGGCTCTTTATGCAGTGCTAAGTAGAGTCTGAGTAACTGCTAAGTTAATGTACGTTGTGCTTGTCCCTTGGTTTGCAGTTGATCTTCATCTGATCTCTGCCTGTTTTCTTCAATCAGATGAAGAAGGTGAAGGAGCTGCGTGCCATGCTGATGGAGCAGGATCCTAATGTGGCTGTGATTGTTCGGAAGCTGGTCATGGTGTCTTTGATGGAGATATTCAAAGATATTGCACCTTCGTACAAAATTCGGCCTTTGACCGAAGCAGAAAAGGCTACCAAGGTAAAATACCAAATTTATTCATAGTGTATTGTGAATAGTTAAGAATTTTCCCAGCTATGCCAGATCCTAATACTGATATGTTTATCATGAATTTATGGTTTTGAGCAAAGGGGACAAATACTCATGGAAGATCTGAAGCTGTGACACTTTCAGGAGCAGAGGTTTTTGTTTTGAACCTTTAATTCTTACATACTTCCTTCAATAAGTAGATGACATGCAGGTGATAATGGAAGGGAAAAGTAGTGTCTGAAAGTAGTATACCAAACCTGTGTGATTTTGCTCATAAACCTTGGAATAAGGTCCTGCACTGAAGAGAGTTAGAAAGAAAGCAAATTATGCAATGTTGTCACCTAACTGGCATAGATTTCTTTGAAATGTATTCAACAATTTGCTGAACAAATGCAGAGTAACGTGTTGTCTGGAGCTTTGTTTTTAACCAATTCTTTAGAAGATTTTTTGGGTGTAGATTTAGTGCAGTTTAGAGTCATGGTTTTAAAATAACACCTAGTCGATAATGTTACCTCAAGCTCTTTAAATGAAATAGGCCTAGTTGGAAAAGGCCCTCTGAACACATCTGTACAAAAATGCAGAAACATTTTAATACATTTCTAGGAATGTCTGTCTAGAAGAAAAAAACTACTTAAATATCTGATATTTGTTTTAAAACTTCTTTTTTTTCTCCATTGGCTAATTTCAGTATTTAGCTCTCCAAAAAAATCTCATTTCTGTTATGTTTACAGGTTAAAAAAGAAACACAGAAACTGAGAGAATTTGAAGAAGGCCTTGTAAGCCAGTATAAATTTTACTTGGAAAATCTGGAACAAACAATTAAAGGTACAGTTAACACTTCCCATTTTTTGTAGTAAAGGCAAAATTGTTTGCAGCAGTTTCCCTCCTCTGAATTAATTGTACCTTCCGTCTTTGAGAAAGCACTTGCATGAAGTACGCCTGAAATCACTAAAAATTTAAATATATATAAGATCACCATCATTTTGAACAGTAATTACTAAAAATAATATTTTTTGCAGATTGGAAGCAAAGGAAGTTGAAGAAAAGCAATGTCATCTCATTAAAGGCATATAAAGGTCTAGCAGAGGTAGCAGTGAAGTGTCTGTGTGAGCTGCTTGTGGCCTTACCCCACTTCAACTTCCACAATAACATTATTGTTCTCATTGTTCCACTCATGAATGATCCATCAAAAATGGTAAGTGATTTTCTCATTAGAGAAAGAGTTCTTGTTCTGCGTCAAAAATAATTATTTCTGAGCTTTATTCCACAATATTCGGATCTTGTGGCCGTATCTTTTCACTATTTTACAGGCTGTGTGCACTGTGTAATTAGTAAATACCATGAGTATCATCTGTTATTAGCTGTTGTCGTGGACTTGGCTTTACAGAACAATTTGTGTGTTTCGCTTTTCAGATTTCTGAACTGTGTGTTGAGGCGGTTAAGAAGCTCTTTAAACAGGACAAGTTGGGCTATGCTTCACTTGGTGTAGTTAAGGTCATTTCTGGCCTTGTGAGGGGTAGAAATTATGATGTCAGACCTGAGGTAAGAGTTTTTCTGTTGTACCTCACAATATTCTTCTGTCATAAGTTTAAAAAAAACCCAAACGTTAATGTTACTGCAGCTGCTGGCTACAGACAAGCAGAATTTCCTCACTCTGTCAGACCACAGTTCAGAACTAGGCTAAGCCAGACAGTTAGAGAGGTATGGGGCAAAGGAAGGAGACTGGGAGGTGGAGATCAGATCCTGCCAGAGACATGGGTTAAGTTAGGCAGGGAGACTTGAAGTGAGAGGCAAATGGAGGGATGGATAGAAATGGACAGCGCTGGGGAAGGAGCTGGGAGTAGGGATTAAGATACACAGGTGTGAAGGAACAGAAGGGGAGTAAACAGAAGAGCGTTTGACCAGCCCACTAGCTCGAATGGAATTCAGGATTTCTTACCCTTTGTTCCTATCAGGTTGTAGATCACCTTTCACTGTATTTCTTTTATTTTACGATAGGTGTTAAAAGTATTTCTTCACTTAAGGATTAAGGAAGTAGAATTACAAAAAGATTCTGAAGACATTGCACCAAAGAAAAAGTTCATGACTTACAAAGAGAAAAGAAAAAATCTTTCCAGAATGCAGAGAAAGGTATGACATGAGCTTTCTCATGTTCTACTTCTGTTACTTTGTGTAGCAATTTGTTCCAGCAATGATTGCACATCTGCGGTTGCCATTGTTAACTCTCAGCATCAGTGATCAGTTTTTGCATTGTATTTGAAAATTTATGAGGTTCTACAGGGAATTTAATTATCTTCCTATTTTTTCCTCTTTCCTGTGTTGATAATGCTTTTGATTGCTTGTTTCTGATAGAAGGGTTACCGTGTAGAATCACAGTAAGGGTGACTTAAGCAACTCACCAAGCATGGAAAATTTCTTGTCTGAGTAGCTTTGCAGCCTGGATATCCAGACTGGTTGGAAACATTTAAACTGTTGTCTTAGAATCAACTATATATTTTCAGTGGAAGAAAGCAGAAGAGAAACTGGAACGAGAACTCCTGGAAGCCGAAGCATCAGAAAGTAAAGAAAAGAAACTAAAGTTGGTAAGTAATTTAGTTTCCCTATTTTTGCAGAGTGGCAGCTCCTAACCCTTTTGTACCTGTCTTCCCTCCATCTCAGCCTGTCAGCATTCCACATCTCTACATCATGCTGTCAGCTGACAAACACTTTGCCTGTGCCAGAGGTCTGGGTTTTAGTAAACCAAGCTGTCAGTTTACCCGGGAAGGCCAGCGTACCCATTCCTATTCCCTTCTGCTGTCTGCTCAGAAAGGCATTGAATCCATTGACAAATGTCCTCCAAAGGCCCCGTTCCAAAGAACACTGTGCAGTGGCTGTTACAGCCTCTCAGAGTGGCCTTTAGGCAAAGGAGGAGTGTGGCTGGAACCAGGAGAGAGCCAGGGGCAGGACAGCACTTTAGGACTTGAGCTTTTCAGCATGAGAAGAGCAGAGATGGCGGTGCCAGGACTGGTTTGGAAGGCTTGAGTGCAGGCTTGGACAAAGAAAAGCATTTCAGTTGAGTTGAAGTGAAGTACAAATGTCTATTTTACATGATTAAGTATTTAATTTTGTTTTCTTTCCTTCAGCACACAGAGACCTTGAACATTGTATTTCTAACTTACTTCAGGATCTTGAAGAAAGCTCAGAAGTCTCCACTTCTGCCAGCTGTGCTAGAAGGTCTTGCAAAGTAAGAACTGACTGCCTACTTTTATGTGTGTTGGAAAAGACGTAAAGCACTAAAGAAATTTTTGTCTCTGAAAGGGATTTAAGCAATGAGAAAAGATAGTCCCTGACAAATGAGTTGAAATTCTTTTACTTCTCTGCTGAAGTTTTCAGCTGTTTCCAAAACCATTTCAATGTGATTTGAAATTTCCCATGATAGAATTGATGTGGTGCAAATGCCACAGGGTGTGATGTGATTCCATTATTTTGTCTGATTAATTGCTGAAGGACACAAGCATGTTGTTAATGCTCTAGAAAGCCATGATTAGCAGCTGGGGGCGGAATTGTTCTTTCCTGTGAAGATAGTAAATGTTCAGTATTTGATTTAGCCGGCTTTTAAGGTGTGGATCTTGGCAATTCAGAACACTTTGAACTGAGTTTACAGATAATATCTATAGTTTAAAAATTAAAATCTCTTTGATTCAAGGTTTGCTCATCTCATAAACGTGGAATTTTTTGATGACCTATTGATTGTCCTTCATTCTCTTATTGCATCTGGGGTAAGTTGGATTTTATTACAGTTTTCTTCAATTCACTTTCTTTTGGGTACTTAATCAGTTTTGTATTCTTAGGATTTAAGCTATCGCGAAAGTCTTCACTGCGTTCTCAGTGCTTTTCACATACTCTCTGGTCAAGGTAAGAGATTTTTAAAAACAAACTTTTGTTTAATATTGCCTGATAAATAAATGGAGTAAATGTGTTTATTTGGGATTATGTTTATAGGTGATGTTCTTAACATTGATCCGATGAAATTTTACACACATCTTTACAAGACACTGTTCAGCCTACATGCAGGTATTCCAGATTCTTATTTTCACTCTTCACCTTGATAATGTTTATTCTGTTTCTTTGCTATCAAAGCCTTTATGTAGCATTAACAAACTACACTTTTTAAAAGATATTGGATTTCTGAAAAGATTATTGTCTGGTTTAACCTACTTTTTGTCTCGAGTTGCACATTGCATTACTCCAATGCAAATACTTGAAGTATTATTGCAGTACACCTTAACAGGTTCTAATTGTGTCATTTCATTAGGAAATGCCAAGTATTTGATCTTGGATAAGAATTTATCGTGTCCTCAGTTTAAATTTTTTTACTTCCTTATAGTTATTTCTTTCAGTGGCAGTTTAAAAATTCTTGTCTTTTTTCCCTAATCCTTTCTCAAATAAGGAAAAAAATCTGATTTTCCAGTATAATTCTAAAAATTATTTATATTTAAATTTAAATTCTGCTTTGTAAAATTTTCTAGTATATATTTCTGATTTTTATAATGATAACATTTTAATTTTCTAATGTAAATTTTCCTGTAATTCTGAGAAGTTGAATAATTCATAAAAAAAGAGATTTATAAAATTTGAAATTAACATAATTCTAATTAACTTCAGAAATGTGGATTCACTAGGAATAAAAGATTAAGAATAAACATTCTGCAGTTCTGGATGGGTGAAAGACTAAATCTTTTAACTGTTTAATAATTCATAGAAAATGATACAATGAATGCATTTAAGATTAAAACAGTAGCTGTGTTTAATGATTAGACATTTTTGATGGAACAAGTATTTTCTTACAAAGGAGCACAGAAACAATGGTACATTTTTTCTGTTCAAAGCTGGACTATTTTGACCAAAAAAAGGGTGGATGCTTAATGTCTGTATGACGAGAGGTATCTGAGCCTCCCAGCTTTCACGCTGTTCTGTTTCCAGTGTCCAGCCCGTAGCAGAGTATCCAGCTGTGTGTCCATGAAGTGGTTATTTACTCTTTGTATGAAATTCTGCTTTTGAGGTGGCACCAATGAGGACATAGGGATTGTGCTGCAGTGCCTGGATGTCATGTTTGCCAAGAGGAGAAAGCAAGTGTCCCAGCAGCGAGCTCTTGCTTTCCTAAAGCGACTTTCCATCCTTGCTCTTCATGTACTTCCAAATTCCACTGTTGGGATCTTGGCAACAAACAGGGTATTCATGCAAGTAAGTTTTACTTGTTGAAATTTTTAGCTTACTAGCTAAAGGTTATTGAATTATTTGATAAAATGATTTTGTGCAAAAATTTTTAAAGCATCTTTAACAAGAATGATGAAAACAGAATATGCTTAAATGCTGCTGAAATGGAATAATATGGAATGAATCCTGAAACTGACTTAACCATGTTATAATTGGGTGGGTAATATAAACAACTCAGTTTCTGGGGTTTTTTTGTGTTGTAGACATTCCCAAAGATGGACCTTTTACTAGACAATGAATCTCAAGGCAGTGGAGTTTATCTCCCAGAATTAGATGAACCGGAGCATTGTAATGCCCAGAACACAGCACTGTGGGAGCTGCATCTACTGCAGGTTTGTGACTAACCCAGGGATTTGAGAAGTAACAGCAGTAAATAGCTGCTCAATGTTGAGGTGCTTTACACAAATGGAGAACAGAGGTCTTCAGGCTTATCAGTCAAACCTTGGCCCACATGAGCCTATTCCAACAGAGTGGAAGAGGAAGACCAACACAGTGGCATGGAAGGATGAGCTCAAAATGGGATGTTACACATCCCCTGTGATAATACCGCACTGGATCTTACTGCAGGTTGCCTTATTAGATTCCCTTGGAGACTTCGTAGATCTATTAAGTTCCCTTGCAGTCCAGCCCTTGTTCCACGAGGAACTGACCCCTTGATCTGTCATTCCAGTCGGGGTTTGGAGAGGGCTTCCTGTGCCCTTTCTCCCTGTTTTCTGGGAGTAGGAATCATCTAACTGTGGAGATGATTTGAGGGAATAAATGCATGACTGGGTGTTCTCATTCACTTAATCCCACAAATGGACTGATTTTGAGGTGCTCGGTTTCTAAAATAGAAGCAGACCTTCCATCTTAAAGAAATGGAAATAAATATGAGAATCTGTAGACAAATACATTATCCCTTACTGCCTGTCTACCGCCTTCATTCTTCCTTTCTTTCAGAGACATTATCATCCAACAGTGCAGAAATTTGCATCTCACCTTATTGCTGGAGCTCCAACTGAAGGCTCAGGAGCTCTTCCACTTGATTTCAGCCAAAGGTGAGTTATCAAAGAGTTCTTTTCTAAATAGGCCCTGAAAGGAAGCTGTTGCTTACACTATATTAAAGGAATTCCTAAAAATAATTATCTATAAAATTAAAGACTCTGATCTTCAAACTCTCTTTGTTCTTCTGCCAGTACAGAATGCAGAATGCTGGCTGCCTTTTTTTTTTTCCCTTTTGAGAATTGTTGCCAGGCTGTGACAAGGGTAAAAATCTCAAAGTGCAGTGTGTTTTCTTCCCTCAGGAGCAAAATATCTTCATCAGCAGCCCTGATCTGAATATGGATCAGGATCATTGAACTGGGGCTGTCCAGTGGAAACTAGAACCCAAGTTACAGTGTAAGGTCTGTAGTAGGTTAAAACATGAGAACAGCCATCCAGGCTCAGACTAAGATCTAATTCAGCATCCTGGCGTCGGCAGTGGCTGGCAGCAGGTGCCTTGTGAAAAAACCAGGGCATACATGTAAGACATGTTCTGAGCAGTGTCCTGGCCTCTGACAGGTTTCAGCCTGGTGGATTTCCTGAACCTCATACCATTTTCTGTTAGTTCTTTGCAAAACGCTTCAATGTCCCTTGAATCAGAGCACACATTTTGCAAACGCAGCATTGTTTGGTAAGGCTTCTGTGAGTCCACAGCTACTTATGGTAAGATCTGCTTTCTTTTGTTTGCAGCCTGGTGCCAGCTTGCTTCCTTTAACAGCCCCTGGTTCTTGCTGTGGGAGCCAAAGTGAACAGTCTGCTCCATCACGCTCTTTCTGTGCCACATAGCACTTGGCAGACCTTAATCATACCATACCTCCATCTACTGTCTCTCCAAGATGGAGGGATCCAGCTCAGACAGGAGCTGTTCCATATTTTCCATCAACTTTATCACATGTTCCTGAACTTTTACCAATTTAGGCATTTCAAGATGAAATTGGAGACTCAGTTGCAATATTTGAAATGTGGATGATCTATGGATTTATACACTGATTTAACTAATTTCTATTGTGTTCTCTGTTTCTTTTCAACTCCAAACAGCAAAGTCACAATCCCATAAAAGTATTTTTCATAACAAGAAGATATTTTTTCTCTTAAGTGATAGTGGTCAGCTCAGAGCCTACTGTTTTTATGTAGAGTTGCTTTTTCCAAGACTAAATTTCATTTGCCATTTTACTGATCATCTCATACAGTCTGTCAGCAGTTCTCTACAGGTAGCTCATTCTTGCTACTACAAATAACTTGGTATTCTCCAGCTCTTTTTTGAGCATGTTGAAAAGCACAGGTTCTGGAAAAGACCTTGTGGAAATCCAGTTTCTTCCTGCCATTTCAAAAACTGACCATAGACTCCTGTCCTCTGTTTCCTGTCTTTTAACCAGTTCTTTTCTGTGATGGCCTTCCCTGTTCTCCATGGATGCTTTTTCATAAAACCCTTTGGTAAGGAACTGCTGGAAATTCTCACAGATTGTGTCAGCTAGATCATTTTTACCTGCCTTCCCCACTCCCCTTTTCAAATATATACAGAGCAGAGCTCTGGGAAGACAACAGATCGGTTTTCTTGTCTCCCCCAAATGAGTATTTAGACAGATTTTACTTATTTTGACTTGCATTGTTTCCCAGCTGTTGGCTTCTGATCTTTTCCAGGTGATGCTCATTACTCTGAGGAGTTCTCCTGAAGTGTGGCAGAGGGGGGGAGTGGGGGTGTGAGAAGCTGCTCTTGGATTGGTGATAGACCAGCTGAAGCTCTGTTTATCTAATGGCATTTTTCTTTCACTGTTTTTTTACCGTAGGTCTGCTACAGAACTTTTTGAGACATACTGCATGAAAGGAATGACCTTTAATCCTCCTGTTGCATCAGTAACACCCAGAAGAAAGGTACAGTCTCATCTCTCTGTGTCTCTTTTTAACCATGTGACACACCCATATAACCTGTATCTGCTGGCTCACTGTGCAGTGCCCAGGCACTGGCACACTCAAGTTTGGCTTTCTGATTTCTATGTTTTGCATCAAATGTATTTTTTTGACTGGAATAAGATGGGACTGAGTATAAGGAAGGAAAAAATAGCTGTATAAATAGTCCTACCTCCCACAGCATCAGTTAACATAGCAAGATTAATATGGTAGCTGTTATTTTGCACTTTGCAGTGGTTCAGTGCAGATTTCTTGGCTCTTTTCTGTAATGATGAACTAATGTTTGTTCAAAAAGCAATAATAAAAAGCCAGCTCTTTCCCCAGGGTGGGTAGTTGCCAAGACAGCTGGATTTCCAGAGTGTTTGATTCAGTGTGTTGAGGGATACTGATCCCTGTTAGTGTCACTGTAGCTTTAAAGTGGAAATTTGAGTGGAGCAAAGAGTTAATGTAAAAAGAGGAGGAATGGGGGAAGTGTGTTTATATCCTCAGCACTGGATGTGTTCCAGATGCCAGCCTCCATTAAATGTCCAGTGAGTGGTGTGTCCTTTAAAAAGTGATAATTTTCCTTCTTTCTAATGCAAACATTATAACCTATTAACCTTGTCAGTGCTCCGCTTTGTAACTCCCTAATGTTAGTTGAAGCCTTGAGAGCACAAATTTTTTTCCATTTTAGAGAAGCAACTTCTGAAAATGTGTTTGTACTTAACTTACTCAGTTGTTTTATAATGACTCCTTGGTGTGTGTGTGTCCTGCTAGGGAGTTACACAAGCAGCTCTGACAGAGCAAGGCTGAGAACAGCAGATGGGAGAGAAATTTGGGATGAATAAGGAAATGCACAAGCTCCTTTAGGTGGCAGAAACAATGCAACAGGAAGATAACAGAGGGTCCATAGATGGCTATAATGAGCCTAACTGGGAAAATTACCTTGGGGTCTTGCCTGCTCTATGGTTGTTTGGTTCATTTAACAAATTTTGGCAGTATCTGAGTTTTACCCTCTCTGTCCTGCATGACCTCAGTGTGGCAGGCTGCCAGTCTGTCGGCATCTCCCTGCTCTTGACAGAAGCTCCGAACTGGAGCCCTGTGAACCACTAAAGAGAGGATCTCATTTCTCTGTGAGTGCACAAAGTACTTGACTCCGGGAATTCTAAGACTTTCACAGGGAAGTTTAAGTCATGTGCATGATCATCATTTCTCATCTGAGCACCAGGAAAATGCAGGGCTCCAGGTGTGGCTGGAGGCAGAAGGGTCAGGGGATTCCTTTCTGGCTCACCACCTGTGCTGTGAGCGTTGTTGCTTTCACTGGCCTTTTGGTCGGCAGTGCTTGATTTATAACTGTGTGCTCTCACCAAACTGTGCTTGATTTGTATTTATAAGGTTCAACACTTCCTGTTCAACACAACAGGAAGCAGTGTGTGAACCCCCCAGAGCTGGAAGCCATGGCTGTGTGTAGTAGTTAATCTTCTAAAGCCCAGCCTTAACCAGAAAAGCCTCACTAAACCCACGAGCTTATGAAGGACTGCCTGAGATGGTGCTTGCTTGCAGCCAAGGGAGATCTACTGCAGGCCAGGCAGGAGTGAGCTGCCATTTGCACAGGTCTGGTCTAGATGACTGGGACCACGGCAGAGAAACAAGACTGCTGAACTAAGGTAGGCATGGAAAACACGGCCTTGCTTAGTCATACAACCAATATTTTGTAATTTTCAGGATACTTTCTCGCAAATGGATTCATTTGTAGATGAAGAACTAAGCAAACAGCTTCAACAACACATCGGGGAGACTGTTGCTCACAAATCCTTGGATTTTGCTAAGCACTTGAAGGAATCATCCTTGGCATAAATGTACCTATCAATCAAGTTCACTTGGCTTCTTAATTACAGAGAAAGATTGGCTGAAAGAAATCACCACTCATCATAAAAGGAATACAAGTAGGCTTTTGTGTGAATATAGAAACACACAAAAATGTAACAAGAGTTTTTCACACAGTTAAAAGCCTGTCCCCCTAACCACCCCCTGCTCAGGGGGTTGGGGAATCACAATGACCTGTCATGTCAGTATTTTAAAAAGATACGTACCCAGGTAATTTAAGAATTGTTTGCAGCCATGCATAACTGTATTTTTGTTTATGTATTTTTCTAATTTTTATAACAGAATATAGACATATATGTTTCTGTGAACTCATTGGGTTGTGTTGATAACTTAATAAATATTTTGAAAATGTTAACATAATATTGACTTTTTGATGTCTAAGTTACCTAGACATTTGGAATATGTATTGTATTTTTCCCGTTTTTCTTCTGGTATCTTCTAACCATTTATCTCATCTTGAAATGATTTTGCATTTGGTGTTTTTTTTTTCCCTCTGATGAATCTTGATATTGGCAAATTAAGAATATTGAATTTCAGTTCTAAACTATCATCATGATTGAATGCTCTACTGCAGTATCTTCAATTAAGCATTGCTGTCAAGAATACTGGACAAACACAAGGTAAGAATAGTTTTTCTTTTTGGTAGGTAATTCCACATTCCTCAAATATTATTTATTGTCTGATTGTTTTAGAATCCATTTTTAGCTGCGTGTTGGCTTTGCAAAGAGCAGGTAAAATATATGAAATAATTTGTCTTTATGTGAGTTCCATTGTACAGGGGAATGTAGTGGGCTGTCCCTGGCTGACAGCTAATGCACTTCTGTAGTGCTTAATCTATGATGTGATAATGGTACATGTGTAAGTTTTGCAAAGCTGTCCTTTAAGTCAGAAAATATCTTTTTTTTTCTCTAGGGTATTTAGTCCTTTATCCTGATTTATGGTTCTTAGGTAGTTTTACAATTAGTTTATTTCTCTTTTTAATACATGTTTTTAGTATTAATGACACTAGTTCACCAACTTCCAAGTAATTAAACATAAATTTACAAGCATTTTTAGAACAGACATCTGTGCATTAAGGGATTAGAAAATACCTATTTTACTACGTAGACTACAAACCTGCATACATAATACTGGTGGTTATGCACATGCCTCTGTCTGCTTAGGCTGTCATTCCCATTGCTTTTGAGTAGTTCTTTTTAGTTTAGTTGTTAAGTGTTTGCAAATACAGATGTGATTTAAATTCTGCAAAATTCCAAGGGGGCCATTTCTCAATACCTTTGTCAGATCAGGAAGGCGAAAGCAAAGAGTCAACATCTTAAACCATTTATTCTTTACAACATATACAAATACAAGTTTATTCTTCAAGTCAGCAGAGAGAAAATAGTCCAGGTGGAAAAGTCACTTTTAAAATTGTTCATTTTACATAGTTTCCAAACATATAAAGACTGGCACATAGTGATGTTGCATTGTCAGAATATTTTGACATGCTTGAAGAGGCAGAGGAAGACAGCTGTACAAGTCATTCTGAAAGAGCCTATACATCTATTGGAGCACAATCTATTTACTGCTATTTATTTTTGTGTTTAATTTGCTAACTGCCAAATGTCTATCACTATTTAAGTTACAAAATATTTATCACAGATGGGAAAAAATTGCCACCATTGGTACATTTAGTGGGCTACCCTAAAAGTAAACTGAGTTTTATAGTGGAATAGTAACAGACAGTGATTAAAAACCAGATGTTAATTGAAGCATTTGAAGAGCAGAACAGACAGTTGAGTTTCAGAAGCTGCAGACTTAGCCTGTGAAGCTACCAGCAAGGCCTTCTCTTTTTGAAAATAAACTATGAATGTAAGATAAAGTAATTCTGGAATATTTGGATATTTCCATGTTGAAGTGTTTAATTCTCAACAGCCTGTGAGTTCTAGGCGCAGACACCTTTCTAAAAGTGGCTATTCAGACACCTCACCTCATAGTATTTGAAGCAAGAAAAAAAGTCACTAGGCTTAAAAAAATGAAAACAGACAGTATTTTTTAGTGTTCTGGCTGCTCTAATCTCTGGGGTCAGTAAGACAGAAACAGGAAGCCCTTTGGGCGGTAGAGGAAGCAGCTCCTGGAGTGCCCCAGTTCCTACCAGTGCAGCAGCTCTGCACGCACACAGGAGCTGGCACTGCCCAGCTTTTGGCCCGTGCAGTCACACACTGCAAGCAGCACGTGCTGCACAGGGGAAGGGCAAGAAATTGCTAGAAAAGGAGCAGTTTTTAAATAGTACAGAGTAAAATACTTTTGTGCTTTTGCCAGCAGGCAACGGAGCAGGAGAAGCAAGAGATTTCCACCTGTAAAGTGTGCAGTGCAAGGCCTGCTACTGCTCAGAGACTGCATGTTTCTGGAAGATGTTGATTATTTACATTCCTTTCTTTAAAACTTTATTATCCTGGAAGCTGCTTCCTGTAAATAGTTTGTAATGTAAAAATGAATGTATTTTCCTAATTGATGTCCATACGCAGCCAAAAGCATGGAAAAGGACAAAGTTATTTTGTCAGTTTTGTCATAGGAATGTGTGGACAGCTTCCCACAGAAATAAAATCTGTGGCTAAACAGAATAAACATTTCTACTAGCATAATAACTTAGCACATGAAAGCTCTTTGGGCTTTCACAAAAGTTAACAACTCACCCTTGCTGTTTCATGCTTTGAGTGGTATTGTATTTCCACTAGGAACCATCGAGAGGAAGGGCACTGCAATTCTTTCCCAAATTCACCCCAAAATGTATCATGTTTCACCAAGAAAAGTTTACCTGGATATTTACCAATAATTCAAAGTTTAGTTAAGTGATGTATGTACATTAATGAAAATACTGGAACAGGTTAATTAGCCTTACACAGTTCCAGATGTCTATAGGCCTCCAAAGTTAGGGTTGTTAAATAAAAAGCCAAATATTTTGCTGTTCTCTTTCACTGTGATGAACAGCAGCAGAAGGAAGTTTTGACTGTGATTGATGATGAAGATACTTATATTAATAAGCTATTCCCACAGCTAGAAAAATTGCATTAGCAGAAATAGTACAAAACTGCTGATTTTAAATGGCCAAAAGACTTCAGGCTAGTGTTAGGCCTGTGGTATACAATAAGACATGACCCCTGATGTTCCCCTTCGAATCCCCATGATTGGTTATTTGTTTTTGTATCTATGTGACAGAAAAGCACTACTGGATGACAACATGGCTATAAGAACTTTCTATGTTGAATCCAATTAATTAGCAAGGGTGTCTTCCAACCTACTGTGATACTACAAGTGACCTTAAGAATTTTCAGAGCTGCTAAAGATTAAAAAACCCCCTCCCGAAACCCAAAAAACCACACCAACAAAAAAGAAAAAGCTAAACAGGTACAGGCAAACTACAGGAAATTAAGTGTTGTTTCTAAAATGCCATAAAAACAACAAAAGGAAAAAAATTCTCAGTGATGTCAAACTGCTACCATGTTAAAATGACAGAGAGAATGAAGATAACATTTTAAAAAATAGTTGCATTAGTTGAATTGTGCAGCAGGTTCATGTATTTCCCAGTAATTCCAAAGTATTCCAAGCAAACTATGCATATAAAACTATGTGTAAGTTGTCACTTTTTAACATTTTACCCGGGATCAGTCTTTCCTTGGGCAGGGTGGGGAGGGAGCACGTCCCTCACAGGGGCTGCTGCTGTTGGAATTGGTAACGAGTGACAGGCTGAGCTGGCTGGGGGCTTGAGCTGGGTCATGTTGCTGTTTGCAAAATGCTGTTTTGGTACATAAGTTCAAAACTGCACTTTTGTGAAAGGTGAGCAGTGGGAAGTGCATGGCCTCTGTGAGGATATGCCACTGAGAAATGTGACTTTTTGTTTGTCTGTGGTTATTTTTCCTTAAAGCTGGAAGTGACCTCAAGAGGGCACTTTTTTCCTTTGGTAAATGGCTACTTTATAGGCATTTTCTGTAGTGTATAGTGAAAGACTTCATCGTTTCTGGTGACAGAATGCAGGTTCTGTCTGCTTGTTTATATGCCAGCTAATGACTTTGCTTTCTTTTATTTCACTTTCTTATTCAAGAGGGGGGCATTAGCTGTCATGAAACTACTGCCTGTAACTTCTTTCCTCTGTTTAGGGTTTGCTCTAGTGAAACAAAAACATGTGCAGAGCAATTTGTTCCTCACAGACACGTTTTTTGTGGGAGATCAAAGGGATGGCTGATTGCAACAGTTGTTTAATTTGTGCCCCTGTAATGGATTATTTAAATTAACGAAATACATCGGTAACTCCTGTGGAGGGAAAAAAAAAGAGACTATCACAACTAACTTAGATAACAAAAGATGAATTCAGCACATGTAAAACTTCACAACAGTGTTTCTATGTAAACAGAATTGCCAAGAGTTATAGTGTAAAGTTCTTCATACTCTCTGGGTTTAACAGACAAGTAAAAGGACAGTTCTTGACTACATGGAAAAATGTGGTTTGAACTAAAAATTTTGAAATGTTAATTACACTTATCAATGCATTGTTTCAAATTTGGTCAGTACTGGGTATTAAACACCTTGTGCTGAAAAGAAACAAGCAGAAAAGTCTATTTTTTTTCCTCTAAATCCAGAGAAAGATAAAAAAGTCTGCATTTTCTAAAAAGTAGTATATGATAAATATACTATACAATGGCATGTACTTTGGAACATGATAATAAATATTCTTTCTTTAAACACAAGCCTGGAAAACTAAAATTTATAGTAAGAAAATGTTGTTCCTTGCTGAGGTCTCACTACCAGTAAGGCGTATTCGGCTATTGTACATTATTTTGTTAATGTAGATAAACCATAAATAATTTCGAGTGTTTTGTTTATATTCACCAAAGTTAAACAGATATGCAAAGGAAGTTACAGTATATTTAAATCTCTTTACAATCACTTAACACAGTGTTTAACAATAATCTTCAGGTAAAAGTGCGTTATTTTAATATAATACACATAAAAGAACACTCTGGTTCTCTGCCTTCAGATTCCTTAGAGGCAACAAGCTAAAATTATCTTTTGTTTAAAAAGGGGAGGGTGATGACACGTGTTTGTTTACAACATACAGTCCAAGAAAACTTCTCCGTCCGCCTATGGAAGATCTGCAGATGTGAAGATACAGGAAGAGAGGAATCTTCCGAGAGCTGACAGGCATCTTTCCCATCTACAGTATCCCATTTAGGATTCCCAGATCCTGGGTGTTAATCCAGCAGCATCGCCTGGATTAAGCATCTGTAGCACAGGGCACACAATTGCTGACCAGTTCAGTCTGTAGCAGGATCCTTCAAAGGCACTGCAGAAGGATTCAGTCATGTAAATTCCAGGTTTGGGTTTCAGAAAAAAAAAGGGGAAAAAAAAAAAGAAAAACCCCAAGAAAACCCAACAAAACAATATAAAAACCTAACCAAATGCAGAAGAGGGAAAGTGACTGTGATCTTCCCATAATTTACTTGCTTTCCTTGAATTCAGATTATTTTAATGCATTAGGGAGTTTATAGCAGCCTAGAAAGAAGGTATCAAATTCACCCGTTCCTATTTGAAATACCTTGCAAATGAAAACAGTGCTTGAATTCTGTTAATTTAATGACTTAGTAGCAGCACATGTCAAATAATGCTTTAATAATTAGATGGATACAGAAAAAAAAAGTAATCTTAAATTGGCCATACGTGAGGTGGGATTATCAACACAGAAAAAGATTTCTTCATTTGCAATGAGCTGCAACTTCCCAGCTGCTATCGCAGTGCTGTAGTAGCACTGTGCAAGTGTCTGGTTAGTGTACATTGCTGGGCAAGTGGCACTTACTATCTCCATATAAACAGGACAGTCTTTGTTGTGTATTTCAGTTGTTTGAAGTCAAGCAAGATGGAAGAAATTGAAGAGATACAGAAAGGATAGTGTAAATGTTTAAACATTTCTGGCAAAATTTCCACAGACAGAAATTAACACTATAAACTTCTTCTAGCTAAAAAAGAGATCACCAATCCTGATGATTTTATTATCTGGATGTAACAAAAACCAATAAAAGCTCTACTGCTCACTTCCATTTGCCGTGGCCTAGAGCAAGAGAGTAACAGAACATCGCTAATTAAGCATAATTGTCAATAAAAATGCGTACTGCAAAATGAACCAGGATGCAACATTTTGGATTAAATGGACAGAGAAAGTGGGTGAAAATCCACCATTCTGATTCCCTGGAGTAAATGCCATAATAAAGAATTGGAGACCTTCCTGATGTCATCGTGCCTGTGCACACCAGAGGCTTTTATGAGGCTTTTATGAGGCTTTTATGGATCATTCTGTCAGTCCTTGTACCTCACTTGGTTTAATCAGCTACAGCTCGGAAGCAGGAATCCTGTGTGAGCGCTGCAGTAAATGGCTGCTCAGCGCTCGAGTGGGTGTCTCATACCTGGGCAGGCCCTGCTGGCACCGCCGGCACTATTCCATGATGTCGCTGAAGGCCAGGGCGCACGCGGCTCTCTCGTCCCTGCCCTGGGGACTGTCCGACAGCACCTGCAGCGGGGGCGACACGAAGCCCCGGTACTGCTTACTCGACTTGGTCAGCTTCTTCAGTTCACTGGTGAAGGAGATGCCTCTCCTCTTGTCATCTCGTGCTGCCTGTAAACATTTAAGAAGATCATAGAGGTGGTTTAGCAGCTGCTTGTTCGCTGGGAAATAAGGAACAAAGATGAAAACACCTAACATAGTGCTAAGCAGGCGTCCCTTTAGGAATTCAGTACAGCTGTGTTTTCATTCAGGCACTTCTTTCTGATTGTTCTGAATAAATTAATTAAAAATTATGCATTGTTAAAGATATGTTCAGCAAATTTGGTAATCTGTGCTTATAATACAGTTATTTTAAAGCAACAGTGGCTGTGAATTGGTGGTGTTTGCTGGAAAGGAGAATACAGCTCCTTCTCCCAGCAGGCATGTACTTCATTCCTGCCATTTTTTAAAGCCTGAGATAAAGCAACAGAACAACTTTTTCACTGGGCAGGAATAAAGGGGACTTTATTCCAGAAGCTTTTAAGTTCTGCCCATTTGAATGATCCTTTATTATGATGGGGAACATGGCATGCACAGCCAGAAGGTTTTGAGAAACAGGAAGCTGGTAGCAGATAAAGGTTGTCCTGGATTTGCAGGCTGTGGGGGAATCGTGTTGCTGGATGTAACTGATGCAGTTTTGCAAAGGAAGAAGGAAGGGAGATTCAGAGAAAAGAGGAATCTGCTTTGCTGTAGTCTGTCCTCCCCACCTGCCCTCATGCCAGTCCTGTCTCCCTTCCACAGAAAGCAGGTTCCCGTTAAGCTGATCACACACCATCCAGAACACCTGCTGCAAAGTATTGCATCTTTTACCTGAACCTGCTCTTTGAGCTTAAGGATAAATTTTCCTGCTCCCTTCCACTTGCTTTGGGCCTGAAACACACACTCTTGATCAGAGAGAATCCTCTGAGATGGTTTAGATGTTGAAGACTTTTTGTTTGCTGGCTCTTTTGTCACCTCTTCCAAGAGCACATAATCACTTGGGTTTGGATTGCTCAAAATGCTGTAGGAGTATTTGGCTTTGCAGAGAGTCTGTTTAAAAGCAGAAAAAAACAAATAAAAAACCAGGCATTCCCTCAGAATCAGGTTACTAAACTGATTCTTCAGCTAGTGCTGAGAACAAACCCCACCTTAGCTTGTTTGCAATCGGCTTCCACCCAACACGTTAAGGTTGGGGGGGTGCCCTTACCTGCTGTATGACATCCTGAGCCGTGCTGAGGCGTGGAGCTTTGATCACGGTGCGTGGTTGCTCTGGGGAGACATCGTGTACCTGAACAAAGAAACTGTCATCCTCAGAGCTGATGGCTGCTTCTTCCTTTGCTTCTTGAAAGACATTTCTCTCATTTAAATTCTACAGAGAAAATGACAAATTCATTTACTTCAGAGAGGTAACTAAAAGCTGGTGGTCACAAAAGGGTTTTATCACATGGAAATTGGAGACTGCGGTTGCCCCAGCTCCATTTTGTTAAATGCATTATAAAAGAGTTTTGACAAGCCACTATTGCTAATAATAAATAACAATGCTGCTAGTAAATACCCACGTTTTCTAAAATCAATATCTGAAATACCTTTCATAGCAGGTGAGGAATGGAGATGTTTGCATAGCATCATATTTCACAAAAACGGTCCCTTAAATCCTTTCCTTACGTATACAAAATGATGTTTTGTCATGTAATGGTGCCAGTACCATGGGAGATGGAAAGGGTTCTTTTCTTTCCTGTCCCTGCACTAAAGCCAAAAGAATTTAGAGAGCCAGAATCTGAGTGAACATTTTCCTGTGCTGTGGAGCAAGAGGAAGGCTGTTCGTTCCTCTCTCCCTTTTCAATGACTACTGCAGATTTTAGACAGAATTCCTCCCTGAACGTTCTCTCAGAGAATGCATTTCTTTCCAATACCTTGGAACACTTGGAACACAGCTCAGATTCAAAAGCTGTAAATATGGGCTGTGTATTGCACCCTGTCACTGGACCTGCTCCTTGTTTTTCCAGACAGATTTGCAGCTTCATTTCTAGCTCCAAGCTCTGAGGTGCTGCTGTCTGGAGAAAGGCTCAAAATTACGGATAATGCTTTGAGGTACTCACATCACAGGACAGAACTAAATTTTCACATGTGCTAAGACAGATTTTAACCCATTTTCTGAAGGAAAGGGGCTTGGCAGGACACGTGTGGCAGCGTACACTGACAGAGGCAGTGCTGCAGTCAGTGGAATTCAGTAGGCTACTATTTCCGCAAATAAATTTCTACCTTGTCATTTTTGCTCCAAATATTAGATAAAAAGGAAACCAAAATGTGGACTTGTGTAATTTAATAGCAATTTGTCAAATTGAAGCTTTATCAAAAGTTCTTGATCAAAAGTCAAAGTAAGTAAAAATACATTTTTTTCAGTTTAAAGCATACCAAAGTACCTCTGTCATACATATATGTAAAATCTGTGTAGTAAGCAAGTGTTGTTATTTGCTGAACTGACCAAAGAAAGTGCCTCTGAAAATAGGATCCAGTGTCTTTCTCCTGCTTTTTTCGTCTGTTTCACAAGCCTGACCTAGCATATTTTAAGATTTAGATGCTTTGCTCATAGTTTAAACAGAAGTTATCTTCCTCCTTTAAATTAAAAGAAATCACCTATTTCATTATTTTTGCCTATCATTGATAATTTAATCATCCTTTGAGGCTTTTAGACTTATTCTTTAATATTAAAATAATTTCTAATTTTTCTAGACAGATGAGAAGTTGTTGCCATCTAAATTGATGGTGGTTTTCTGGAGTTCTGTTATGTGTGATCCTTTGGTATTAACTGTTATCTTTATATTAATTTACTAACATGGCATAATCTAGATTTGCATTAAATGAGAACTATCACTCCAAACAAAGGCACTGAACTGGTGACTGAGCCATAATGAATAAACACCACATAGCTGATGGTGGAGCTGAGGGAGGGCCAGTTGGTGTCACACAGGTGTATAAAGTCTAGTTGTGCTTCTCACTCAAGAGTTAAGTTTGTTTTTAAATAATGTACACAGCACTGACATTACTCACCAAGTAGTGAAACAAATACTGCACCCTTTTGTTTCCTGGTCCTAAGAGCTGTTTTTAGCTACCTTTGTAAATAATAATTTATCTAAAACAGACTTACTTCCTCTCGAGTTTTAAAGATAATTCTTCCAACATATCCTTCTTCTGGGAACCAACTGTTCAAAAGCTGCACTAGCCCTTCTTCAGGACTAATCACTCTCTGGAATGGTGGTTTTCTGCATTCACTCTTTTCTTTAGATATAAAACTTTTCTCTTCCATCAGAAAATAGTCTGCAGCACATGACTCGGTGCCTTTTATGCTAGCCAAGAGCTAAGACAGACAATACACGACAATTAGAATGCTAAATATAAACACTGCATAATTAATAGTTATAAATGAGAATGAATAAGGAAGCTTTAAGAATCAGTAACTATTCTGACAGTGCAGGCAGGATTTCTGATGTGCTATTTATTATTCAGATATTTTACTCCAGGGTAATGTCCTGTTCTCTTTAGCCCAGCCAAGCAGTTCAACTATTCCAGACAAGGCAGTACTATTTAAGCTTATTTTGGTCCTTTTTGGCTGGCCAGAAAATTTATTCATAATCCCAGGACAGTACAGTCTTTTCCCACTGCTAGAATAACAATCCCTGCTGAGTTAACTGGTTTTTCTACTCATGAACTTAGCTCTCTAACTTTTACTCTCTGTTCCTACCGTGCTTCAGTTCAAAGAACTGTGCAGAAATGTTTGTCCTTGTTGTAAGGAGAACCCACTGCCCCCGTCGACTAGAGAGATTGTTTTTCTCATCTGCATATGCCCAAATATTAAAATACTAATTGGGTTTATGTTCTAAGATTATAAACTCACTCTCTGAAGCCAAAATTGGGAAAATTCCACTGATTCTATTCTGTGCTTGCTGCGTAATTAATTCCACAGCAGTTCATTTCTAACAGCACCCCTTGCTGTGATGAATGAACTAGAGCGACCCTGCGTGTCAGAAGCGCAGGGAGACAGAAGTCCAGCAGGATGTTCGTGTGGATGCTGGCAATGAAGAGCCTGCCGTTCCGCAGGAAGCTCACCTGATGGAGCAGCTGTGCAGCCGTGGTCCCCACACTTACGCTGAAAACAGTGAAAGGCTCAGGGCCTGGAATTCCATGAACTGTCACTTTGTAAGTCACAGCAGCTTTCCTTTCTCCCAGGCTAAACAACTGTTCAGACAACATTCAACAGGTTACTGGATGCTTTTACACAGGCATGTTATTTCTAGGTTGCTTAAAAGAAACTGTACACCCAAGTTGTAAGGGCCTTGACAAAGCAAAGCTGTTCAGTTCATGCATGCCTCTTCCTTACACTATGGATCGAGGCATCTAAAAACCCCCAACAAACCCTCCAAAAGCCTCCATCGTATCTTGAAGCTGAAGAGAAAAAATAAAAAGGAAGTTTTCCAGTGGGAATACACAAACTACCACTGGACAAAGGGCCAACCTCCATCACTCACTCCCCATTCCAGCTGAGCTCAGATATTTGGATTCAGCATACAGATTACTGGATGAAAACCTATAGCTTTGTTTTAACCTCCAAACTATTTGTTCTTCCTTTCTACCCCAGTAATTCACCAAGATACAAGTTTGGCATGTATTCACAGGAGGTAATATCTGCAACACATCTGCTGCACACACAGGAGCTCAGAAGGTTTTATCTAACACTGTGGGAGTCAGCAAAATGATAAATTACATGTTTAAAGTTGCCAAAACACAAGTAATGCAGGTAACCTAACAGTAAGGGCTTTTAAACAAAAATCACATCTATGCATGCATACATATTTTTAGATATACTAATATCTGTATGTATGTATACATATTTGCACATATAAACATATGGATGTGCACACATATAAATCTGTATGTATTTATGGAACTACAGAGTTCATCTCTTCTTGTAACAGAAATCAATTTTACTCTCATTATTTCAAAGTTATTGGTAGTTTGCATCTTTCTTTTTTTTGGTCTCAAATGCTGTGCTTACAATTTATGCACAAAGGAATGCATGAGGCTGCATGGAACTCCACTGCTCATCCACACTCCCCCAGTCAAGGAGTTCTTGTTCTGTACCTAAGTACAGCAGAGGAGCCAGACTTTGAAAAGATTTACCTTCCCACAGTTTTATCCAGGTGGGACAACCTTACTTCCACCAAAGCCAAAAAAAAAGTATACATCAAAGTGTGTCTGAAGAATGTGCAGTTTTGAGAGCTAACATCTTTGAACACTCTGGCTCTAGAAATCTCATCATAGTACTTATTAAACCAAGAATACAGGTAATTCACACACACAAACAAAAATTATATTACCAGAGATGCAGGCAGAGTGTTTCCAGAGGGACTTTCTTCCATTCTCCGACTGTTTATGAACAAACTGGAAATTTCTAATGTTTCATTGTGTAGGTTATGGAGCTGCACATGTCTGTAGCCTAAAGAGGAAAAATCCTTTTGTAAATACATGGCCACATCCTAGGACACAAGTCTCATAAATGGAAAACTCAAATTTGCTGTATGTATAGCTCCGCTTCGCCACATGGGTAGGATTTGAGGCACTGTAATAACACTGCACTAACACTCTGTACAACAGTGTAACACAAACCTTACTGCTGAGTGGCTCATAGAGCAACCTGCCTTTGTTTTACCATAATGTTCAATACAGTCATACATAAAATATCTAAATATCAGAACATGAATGAAGCAAGGTCAAAATCTCACTGGAAAATGCATGTGTATGGCCAGGTTGCCTCATACACCAACCCATACAGTTGTGTGGTGTTACAGTGAGGCAAAACAAATGTAAGAGTTACTGGCAATATGGAAACTCCCTCCCCCAGGTGTCACACAATTAGTGACATTTCCTGATCTCTCTCTCACGTTTTTAAAACCTTTCTTCAATTCCCCTCCAGCCACGGCTGTGAGAAGTGCAATTCCCCTCTGCACAGCGATCAGCTGGTACAGCAGTTTCTTGGGCAAAAGACAAGGCAGGAGTGAAACCACTCCAAGCTTCCTAAGGGAGCAGCCAGTCTCCTGGTGAACATAACCTCAGGAGCACCCTCAGGATCAGGGCAGGTGTGTACAACATGCCCCCACCTCCACGACAGCACAGGATCGGACTTTTTACAAGTCACTGGGGTGGCTGCCAGCTCCCAGGGAGTCTTCGATCAGCATTGTCCTGCCAGGCCGTGGTGTGCTGTCTGGTGTTTGCTCCCTGTCTCCTCCAGAAAAATGCAATCGGCTGATTAAAAATTTCCCTCTGGAAGGATTCAGCCCAGGAATCTGCTGGACCGTTTTGGCATAGGGCAGCACCACAAACTATACTGTACCTCTCTTCAGCGCTTTCAGGGGTATGATTCTCTGAGCCGTTACAGCTGAGCTGTTATTTTCAACAACCGCGAACCGGAGAAAGACCAAATCTTCGAAGTGAACCCGGAAAAGGAACTGCTCGTTCCACATAGGGTTGAGAGTATTGCGGTGGATGGGCTTCGTGCGGAAGTGGCAGCTGTCCAGGGGCATGCCCAGCACATCGATCTCGATGCAGGGGCTGCCTGTGCTATTGCTGGGGCACACGTTCTGGCCAGACACGATCTGAAGCCGAGCAGTACAGAGAACAATGAGTGGAGTAATCCCTGTGCTGTCATGATCCTAAGCAAATACTGCTCAGCACACCCCTAAGTAGAGTTTGTTAACATGCTGATTTAATTACAACACTCACTTTTGTGATTGCCAGGGCACTGACTTCAGAAGCAGAGCTCCCTCAACCCTCCCATCCCCAACACCACTGCTATGGTGTCTTTCCTCTGAAAAAATACATGATGAGTGTAACTGCTCAAGGCATCTGAACATTGATCCAGAAAGAATGTACCAGTAATGTACTCAAAAAGGACCACATTTTCTTCTCCATTACTCTGGGGTGATGGCACTGAGCTCTGGCTTGCTTTGGCATACACAACACAAGAATTAAGTGTGCAATTACCACAGCTGGGAGAATTCTGATTCTATGAATCTCACTTTTCTGACACATTTCCTGGAAAGGACTAGCTTCTGAGAGTACGTTTTTTGGCCACAAATCCATGAATTATATATCTTATTATATAACTTAGGAAAACTATTTTTTCAAGATTCAGTACAGTTTCTCATAATGGCTTTTTGTGCGGCTTTTCAAGTGTTCAGAAATGTGTAAAACATCAAGGCACATGTGTAATTCTACACAGTTGTGTAGTCCCAGGGAAAATGTTTTCAGGACTGAATTTCAACAAATACTGTGAAGGAACAGTGAAAGTAACTATGGATACAAATCAGCCAATACAATAAAATAAAGACAAATCTTTGTTCCTTCCCTCTCCAACTTCTGTTAGTTAGGTTGACCTTTGGAAGCAACATTTAAAGATTCAATCTTTTCATTTAGAAGCACGACTGTAATGCTGGTTAAAGACTGTAGTTGACCATTGTCTACTTCTATCTGTTTGCCTGTATGAAATTCCCTTTCCATGTACTTACTGTTAAAGAATATATAGCTGGCTCCTTATTATCAAGGTCTCTTTCCAGTGGACAAAACTGCTGGTACATTGAACAGTTTTTATCCCACAGAACTGGAGGTTTCAAAACATATCCACAGCCACCGTTAGCCTCAAACATTGCTGCATTGAGTTGTAGAGGAAGATCTGCGAAATTAAGGCAGCCAAAAGTGACAGAGAGCAATGGTACAATGGAAAAACTGTAACAGTGAAGACAAAGTCATGTTTGAAGTATCTTTTTAAAAATTATTTTAGTTGTGTACTATTCCTGGTTTTCAGAACTAGCTGTAATTTATGTATCCAGTCTATCCAGTAATTACACAAAACTCTAAGAACAGTTCATCCTTTTCCTTTCCATTGTCATTATTGAACTGTAGGGCTTGCCTACACCAGTTCTTTGAGAAGTTTCTAGGAATGTGCCCTGAACTGCAGAATGAAAGAAAACTGCAGATGACCTAATGGATCCCCCATCGAAAATGTGAAGGAACACAAGGTAGGATAGCAAATAGTCCAAAAATGTTTTGATCAACATTAAACCAGCATGCAAGCCTTTCCAAGTTAAAAATAGTTCAGTACCTTTTTATACTTGAAATTATCAGAAAGGGGTAACAGTTACTTGAACTGGGGGAATAAACAACCTTCAGCAATAAGATAAAAGTAAAAATGGAAGGTGTTGCTGTCCAGGCACTTCTGGGCTGTCAGGGGACCTGGTGCATTGACATAAAGCTCCTGGACTCTGGGGTCACTGCTTTCAAGGACCAGACTGTCAGGGTATGAACCTGCTTGTGCTGGGGTGCACAGATACAGGTAGATCCCCTCGGGAGAGCATGGAAAAGTAAACAGGGAAAATACAAATTCACAACTTAAGACCTTCTATCACATTTAAAATGTATTAAGACCTGGGTGTGTGTAGCCTTACCGTCTGTTTGGTAGTTCAGAGCCACGAGCTGTACGCCGTGGAGCCAGAAGATGAGTGGGTGGGGATTGGAGGAGTCGATGCGCGTGGCAGCGGGGTAGGTCCTCAGCAGCTGGCAGGTGGTGTGCTGGATCAGCTTCTGGGAATAGCGCCTGCAGAGCCGCTTGGCCGCGTTCTCGTTCAGGGACGAGATGTGATAGCACTTGGGCGTCCTTATGATGGCACTGAGGGAAGCTGGAGTGTTGTACGGAGAGCAAGGATCTTCCCAGGTCTGCCGCATCGCATCAAAAGGACCTGGAAAATAAACAGTGCCCTCAAGGTACAGCTGCAGGTCCAGAGACTCCAAAAATGCAATGTTTTCTGGTGGAGTATGTGTGCGGGCTTTGGGTATGGTAGAAAAAGGTGATCCTGGAAAATGACACTACTCAGGGCAAGTGGCACAGTCCTTCTTACACAGTAAGAACAATCCATGAGAGGAAACACAATGTTCAAGTATTGAAATAATACCATGATGAGATGTGCTAACAATCGCTTTCATACATAAATACCTATTTGGCATTTGCCTGAATAAAATAAAGGAATAAAATTCCCTTCTTCTCATTTATACATTTTACATGAGGAAGAGAGGCAACACTGAAAGCCATCTGCTAATTTTCCAAACAGTCTACAGAGGCTGCAAAAGTTAGGAGACAAAGGCAGCAAAATACTTATATGCTTTAGAATTAGGCACCACACTTCTTGACTTTTAGGACACTGGCTTCTAGAAGGAAATCTCTCCTGTCTGCTGCAGTCATGCCCTTGGGCTGCAAGAAATGCAACCCTCCCTGAGCCAGAAAATGAGTTCAAAATATCTGTTTATGGCAATCACTTGAAAGGCAGGGGATCTGGGTCTGATTCCTGCTCCAGAACCTTTTCCGTACTTTCTTTGTATTTCTTCGCATCTGTTCATGGGCAGAAGCACAATTTCCAGGTTCACAAACTGAATTACCTGCAGAGTCTAATTTGCACAATTACATGTTTGGACTTGGCTGAATTTTAGGCCACTAAGTTCTATTTCAGACAATAAAAATTCTTTTCTGGACCAGCTCAACAGTGCTGGTTTTCGTTTGTACTTTGAAAATATTCACTTATATATTTTAAAACATAAACTTTAAGATACATCACTTAAAATGTATATTAGTTTTGAATTGTTTATGAATTAGGGTCATCATATTTCTGACCAAGTAATGCTAATATTCCACGCTCAACACTTCAGTTGTAATAGTGGTACTGTAATAGCTGCTGTGCTAACGAAAAACCATTCCAAAGTTTAACATCTTACACATTGCAAAGTATTTGATCTTTAACAACTTGGTCTGGTACATGTGTTGTTAACAGAGTCATTCCACGTGACTGGTGAAAGAAGATGCTAACTTTACCTTTTCCAGATGCTTTGGCAAGAGCAGCTGACTCCCCAGGGCTCAGCCTGCCAGGATTGTTGCCAAAAATGGACTTCCTGCTTTTTCTTTCTTTTCCTCTGCTAGAGCCAGATGGGTTTAGAGTTGACAAGCCTGTTCCCATAAATGTAAAATAAATGAGCCAAAAAACATGACCAAGAGGGCATGACATTTTCCATCATATTTTACATTATTTTTGAAGGCATGAATACTCCTGTTATATAGCACACAGGAAAAGCAGTGTATTTTTCTCCACAATTTAATTTTAACATCTTTACATATATACACACTTTTATAAATGTATATATTATGTATGGTTTCATATGTAATGTATATGTATGCATTTATATAATGTATATAGAAAACCATATTAAACAATACAATATACAATTCTCTCTCTGTGATATAATTTTTCTCCATTTTACTTTTTGGCTTGAGGAAGGTAAAGGCTTTCTCTCAAATTAGTAAATGGTCCAAATTGATACTAAAACAATCTGCAGTAACAGTCCCAATGTATTCATCCTAGGAATAATTTTAAAAAATAAAAATCTTTTCTACAGAAGCAATAAATCTGTACAGTAATGAATATCATGGAATTCATCTAGGTTATGATACCTACATAATTAAATAAATGCAAGATTATGATTTAAAGAAATAATATAATATAATATA
>VWPU01005163.1:0-21375 GCA_013398955.1 Callaeas wilsoni | reverse complement strand
CCCCTCCCCTCCCCGTCCCTCCCGCCTCCTCCGGGGCCTCGGGCCCCGCTCCCCATGTAGGAGGGAGGGCCGAGGCCGGGGTGGATGGTGCGAGGGGCGGGCGCGGAGGGAGTTTGAAGTTCGGGGCTTTCGCGGAGTTCCCCCCTCGCCGTTCCCGAGCGCAGCGGGGGAGGAATGCCAAATCCGGAGAGACATGGGGGCAAGAAGGACGGCGGCGGGGGGTCCTCGCAGCCGGGCAGCGGGAGCTCCAACAGCAAGGAGAGGCACCGGGCGGGCTCCAGGCACAAGAGGCACAAGTCCAGGCACTCCAAGGAGTCCCCGCTGGCGGCTCAGGAAGCGGCGGCGCCCCTGGGAGCGGTGATCAAGCCGCTGGTGGAGTACGATGACATCAGCTCGGACTCGGACACCTTCTCGGACGATGTGGCCCTCAAGCTGGACAGGAGGGACAACGAGGAGAGGAGGGCGGAGAGGAGCGAGAGGGCCCAGAAGCACCGGCACCACCAGCACAAACGACTCCGGGAGCTGATGAAGAGCAAACAGGCGGAGAAAGACAGGAAGTTGGAAAAGAGCCTGGATGCTTCCAGCAGGTCCACCAAGGAGAGGATATCGGGATCCTCCAAGAGGCTCCTGGAGAGCGAGGAGCACCCCAAGGCGCTCTCCTCCAAGAGCAGCAACAAGGAGTCGCGCTCGGCCAAGGCGCACAAGGAGAAATCCAGGAAGGAGCGGGAGCTCAAGTCCAGCCACAAAGAGCGCAGCAAAAGCCATCGGAAAAGGGATGCTCCCAAAAGTTACAAAACCATCGACAGCCCGAAGAGGAAATCCAGGAGCCCTCACAGGAAATGGTCGGACAGCCCGAAACTGGACGACAGCCCCTCGGGAGCCTCCTACGTCCAGGAGTACGACCTCAGCCCGCCCCGCTCCCACACCTCCAGCACCTACGATCCCTACAGGAAGAGCCCCGGCGGCTCCTCGCGCCGGCAGTCCCTCAGCCCGCCCTACAAGGAGCCCGTGGGCTACCAGTCCAACGCTCGCTCGCCCAGCCCCTACAGCCGGCGGCAGCGATCCGTGAGCCCCTACGGCCGGAGGCGCTCGTCCAGCTACGAGCGGGGCAGCGGCTCCTACAGCGGGAGGTCCCCGAGCCCCTACGGGCGCCGCCGCTCCAGCAGCCCCTTCGCCTCCAAGCGCTCCGTGAGCCGGAGCCCCATCGCCAGGTGCGTGTGCCCCACCTCGCCCTGGGAGCTGGGAAGGGGTTGGGATGGAGCTGGGAATGCGAGGGGAGTACGTGAAGGGAGTTGCAGGGAAGATGGGGCAAGGCTATTTTGGAGAGTTCGGAGTGACGGGGTAAGGGGGGGGATGGGTTCAGATGGAAGGAGAGTGGGTTTAGATGGAGTATTAGGAAAAAATTCTTCCCTGCGAGGGTGATGAGGGCCTGGCACGGGTTGCCCAGGATGGTTGTGGATGCCCCATCTCTGGAATTGTCCAAGGTTGGAGCAAGCTGGGACAGTGGAAGGTGTCCTTGCCCATGACATGGAATGGGATGGTCTTGAAGGCCCTTTCCAACTCAAACCATTCCATGACTCTGTGACTCCTTTCCTCCCCACTGGTGCCCAGTTTGGCCGCAGAGTGATGTGTGTGGGGTTGCTTTGGCTGGGGCCTCGGCAATTCCCTTGGCAGTGGAGTTCACGCTTTGGGAAACGCCTCTGTGCGTGGCGGGAGGCAGCGTCCATGTTGGCTCTGGGCAGGGAGGGAGGCTGGAAGAGCTCCTGGGATTAAGTTACACCCACCTCTGGAGCGGCCCCTGCGTGGGGAGGGCCACGCTCCGCCGCTCCCGGGGCGAGATCTAAGGCGCTTACCTGGCGGGAAGTTCAGCCACGGGGAATGTTTTCACCTATTTCTGGAAGCCTTTATCTGTTTGTTGCATGTGGGAACTTGATCCCACTTTTCAGGAGGGCTCGTTTGGGGTGGATTTTGCTCTTTCTGAACTGACTTGTCTTTTCTTTTCCCTTGGATTAGAGATAGCCACGTGCAAACTGCGTCTCTCAGCCTAAACTTTCTTTTCTCAGCACTAGAGTTTCTTCCCTTCCCTCCTGAAATCTGGGCATTCTGGAAGGGTGAGGAGCAACCAGCTGGATTTTGGTTTAACTCTGATTTTCTCTCTTATTTTCCTTTCACTCAGTAACTTTGTCACAGAAGGAAACAATTGTTTCAAGGTAGCTCTGTGTGTTTTATTTCAGGTGTTCATTAATGATCCTGTGACATAGTCTAATGTTGATCCTTTCTTTTTCTAGCTTTGGCTTACATTCAGTGAGTTTCCAGTTGTCTCCATGGATGCTGTGGAGCTTTGCTTGGAGCTCCATGGCAATTCAGATGTGACCTGGAATGTAATGGCCATAGGAATGCTCTGCTCCGCGGTTGCTGTGCTGCATCCTCCAGCTCAGCAGTTCCCAAAGCGCACGGGGCTTTTGGAATTTGGTCTTTGTTACTAAAACTCTGAACTTCAGGAATGCTGTCTTCCATGGAGAACTTGCCTTTGTCCTTGCTGGGAGTTCTGTGTTGGTTTCAGCCTCCTGGAAGCTCTGACGTAAAATCTCCATATTCCACTGTGATTTTACAGTGAAAATTTCCTCCAGGCTGCTGCTCCTCTGCCCTGTTTTCTCTGTGCACGCCTGGGAGGTTCTCAGGGACAGGCCTGCACGGTTTTCTCCACGTTTCCTTCAATCCTTTGTGCTACTCTGACACGTTATTTACTAATCCTTTGGAGGAGTAAGGATGCCGTGGCAGGAGCTGTCTGTCCACTGATACAGCTCCGGGTTATGGTGCTGGGTAAGTGTCCAGCTCTAAGCAGGGAGAAGCCTTTGGGAGCTGCAGTGGTATCCTAAGAGCTGCGTTTCCCCCAGGTTACCCCACTTCCCAGGAGAACCTCACTGTGTAAAAGGCTGGGCTGCTTCTGAGTTGAGAAATAGCAGTTACATTTCCCTGATTTATGGGAGCAACTTCAGAGGATTTTGCGCTGCTTCCCTAAGCTTTTGGACGTACTTTTTAAGGACATCTTTGACTCTTGACTGAATGCTGGACCCCAGACCAGATAGGTTCCAAAGGTTACTCACTGTTTACACTCAGCTTGTACCAAACTCTCTGAATCTCTGGCCTGATAACTTACTCCTCTCTCTTTCCTGGGCAGATAACTCACTGACTGTGTGAGGTATTCCAACCCCTTTGGAAAACATCAGTGCCTGAGTAGTAAAGGGACAGAGAGAATTTCGTGTGTTTTCCGTGTGCCAGGTGAATTGTCAGTTGTAATTCACGTGTTCAGTTTTGCTTTGTGGAGCTCCCAGGCTGTGAGGTGAGACTGCAGGGGGAACTCGTGGTCAGGTGTGTTCAAGAGCCAGAGAGGGGCTCACCTGAGGAAGGGGTGGGCTGAGCCCTCCTCACCTTGATGTGCTGCAGATGAGTGTGAAAGGAGGCAGCTGACTTTGGGCAGTGACTGATCCCTTCTGTGCTTCCTGTGGAGGGGCAGGAACATTTTTGGGAGAGAAAACCTCTCAAACTGGCACACTCAGGCAGGGAGCACCTGACCACGGCTTGCGTTCTTCAGGCTTTTCTGGGACACTCAGTTATTTCCACTGACTGACAATATGGGGGTTTTTTTAGTGCATTCTGTGTTTTCTTTCATCTCCGTGTCCAAAACGCAGCGTTAGGGAACGGCATCCATGTGCTGTGCTGATTGGAGCAAATCCAGAGTGTTTGCATTTCCAGTGGCTGTGGAAAACAACTCACTTCCCATCGAGGAGGAAACGAGGATGATTTGGTCAGTAGGGAAAATAACAGATGTGCTTTGCCATTCTGTGTAGCAACTGTTGTCACTGCAGCTAAAAGAAGGGGATGAAATTCCAGAGTCCCTCAGCTTGCTGGAGGTGGGATGTGCTGAGGGCTCTTGTAGCAGAGAGGTGTGAGTGTGCACGTGCTGGAGCAGTGGCTGTTGTCACAAGGGTCCTCACCGTGGTGAAAGGTTGGTGAGCATTGAAAAACAAGAAATAAAGTTTGTTTCCTGAGAAATTGGAGAAGTCAGGCTTCCCAGATAGTATTTTCTGCTCCCTAACTCTGTGTTGTTTAGAGTAGGTAAGATACTGAAGTATCTGTAGGTGATCCTGGGCAGATGACATGGAATTATGTGGATGTGGGGCTTTGCAGGTCACCTCTGCTGCCACCTGTTAACCGTGGCCATCTCAGCATGGAAGGTTCTAGCATTCCCTTCTCCAAGCACCATCCCAAAATTCTGATTGTGCAGCTTAAATAAATCTCTTAATGCTTTGAAATTTGGATTTTTAGATGAAGCCATCATTTCTTTGTTAATTCACAGTTGTGGTTGGTACCTTTGATTGCTGTTTTCCAGTTCTGGAGGGACAGCAGGGTGGGTTTTAATCCCAGAGCATTTTTATCCAGAAGGAGGAAGGCGTGTGAGGCTGAATCGCCCCTCATCCATCCTGGATAACCTTGGCAAAGCAAGTAAGGTGTAGAATGTTACAGCAAGGCGTGAGAAGTTAAAGGTGAAAGGGGTAGAAGTGCTGTGAAGTGGCTGCGGGTAAAGCCACAAAAAAATCATTCCAGAGGATGGAAATGGTTCTCTTCCAGAAGCAAAACCTGCCTGTGCATCTTCTGTACTTTATTGCCTGGTTTTTCTGAGATAGGCAGTGATTAAAGGCCCCTCGGCAGGTGCTGTGGGTGTTGGTGGTTTTGGGGCTGCTGATGCTCTGAGGACGGGAGGTGAGGGTTGCTGTAGTGGTGTTGTTCCCAGTGGTGTTGGTGGAGCTGGGAGAGCAGGAAGGCTTCGGGATGTGGGGCCTTTTTCAGGTCTCACAAAGCAGCTGTAAACACCAGCCTGGAAAATGGGCTTGGAAACAGCAGTTGTTTGTGTGGTGACTGTGGGTAATTATTGTCAGTGAAGAGAAAAAGGGTGAGTGGTGCCTGTGGAGGGAAGAGGACTGGGAGGGAATGGGTGGATTTATTCCTGGGGGAACAGAGGAGTGTAGATATCTGCTGCTGGAAGGTCAGGGAGTCATTCCAGCCCTGGGAAGTGCTGGCTCTGTGGTGCAACCCCTGTGAGAGGGTCTGACCATTCCACCACCTCCCCAGCCTCACCTGTCCTGGTCCAGGCAGGTGTCCCTGGTGGCCGTTTCTAAATTAGCACCATTAAATAAGGTAAAAATTGGACTTTTGGGGAAGTTTGCTTTGGATCTGCTGAGTGATCTGGTTTGATTGCTCTGCATCCAGCTGGATTTAATTCCTGTGAGGGTGGGGAAACCCTGGCACAGAGAAGCTGTGGCTGCCCCTGGATGTGTCCAAGGCCAGGTTGGATGGGGCTTGGAACACCCTGGGCTGGTGGGAAGTGTCTCTACCCATGGCAGGGGTGGCACTGGATGAGCTTCAAGGTCTCTTCCCACCCAAACCATTCCGTGGTCCCATGAATTGGAGTAACTGCTGGGGGTTAATCTTGGGGGAGGATGGAAGACAGGGAGCAGGAAGGGATTATTGCAGCATCTTGAACAATCCATCCTGGATGAACCGCAGTAGGGAAGCTTAACCCCAGAACTGTTTGTGGTTGCAGTAAGTGACATCTTACAGGATTCATTAGGAATGTTTTCCATAGCCTGCAAATGTCTTGGAGCTGGTGAAAAGCTAACTGCTCTCCCAGCTCGTGGTGACAGGCGAACTGCAGCCCAGCCTGTCGGTTCACTGAGCAGAAACCTTGGGAAAAGAGGTGATCCCGAGGCAGCATTCCCATGACAGAACAGTGTTGAGGAGGGAAGCAGCTGTGTGACTGCAGAGCCCTCTTTTTTCTCCTCCTTCTGGTTGTATATTTATTTTGCAAGTCTAAAGGTAAGGACTTACCTACAGCCCTGGTGTTCTTTGACCACTCTCAGCACGAGGGTTGGGGTTGTACTTCCAAGAGGGAGAGAGGAACGCTGATCCTTGGAGTGGGGAGGGAACCCCACACCCCGTGGGGGGACCCTTCACCTCCCACAGTCTCAGCTGCCCCTCCTGGAAGGTGCTGCTGCTGTCGGGCCAGGAACTTTCTGTCGTCTCAGTTCTCCAGTTTATTTTCCAAATGTTTATTGTCTTGGGATCATACTAATTGGTGTTGTTAATTATGCTCCGAGTGTGGTTACAAGGGAGCCAGTGTCACCTGTGTTTGAACTGCTGCTGTTAGGTGTGTTTTATAACTATTGTGGGACTGTTTTGAGGGAATTAAGTGTTTTCCAAATTAGGTGTGTCCTGAGTAATCAACGTGGAGTGTCGTGTCTGTTACGGTATTTTAGGGTCTGATCTCAAAATTTTTGATTGTCCTGTTGGCATCAGATCCACCACACCATTAAAGCCTCCTGCTTCACCCTGCCCAGTCTTCGTTCCTCCTGGAGTGGAGGAAACAGTTCTGGCTTATCAGGAATTTGATACGGACACCGGAAGTACCAGTTTCCACTTCCATTTTAGTGTTTATCTGATTTCCCCATCTGTCTCCCCTCTCTCCTGAGCAGGTTCGTGTGGTGTGAACCCTGATGGTGTGAGGTGTTTCCTGCCTTGCTTCTCTCCCAGCACGGATTTTCAGTGATTATTTCTGCACACACACCTGATTTAGAGCCCTTTTTTTTTTGTACAGGAAGACCAAGACCAATAGAGTTAAAATTCCTGGGGTTTTTTTCCCCTTCTGCTAGATCACACTATGCAAATTTGAGTTCTGAGGGCAGTAAAAGAACCGGGGAGAGGGGGGGGAAATGAGCTTGAAGTGCACGATTTCCTGAGGCAGCATTCCCGTGAGGGCAGTCGTGTTTTATCCGTGGTTTCCTTTAAAGTTGCACATAATTCCTGTGAAAGATTCCTAAACTGCCAGCTCATCCTCTTGACTGAGGTCTGTTGGGTGTGTGAGCTGTGATCTCCTCTTTACCTTGGGGCTTGTCCAGCCTCGATCCTTCGTTTCTCCCCGCGGTGTGATGGTGGGTCTGGCACAGGGAGGATGGGTGGTGATGGTGTAAAACTGCTCCTGACTGACTCATAAACTCCTGTCAGTAGCTCTGGTCTCTCCTGCCAGGTGTTGTGGCCTCTCTGAGCTGACCAATGATGGATTCAGCTGTTGGTGAGTAGCTCAGAGGGTGAGAGAAGCTCCGTTTCATTTCTCTCCCCGCCGTTCTCTCCCCAGGAAATCCGTGAAGTCCCGGAGCCGCAGTCCTGGGTATTCAAGACACTCATCTCACAGTAAAAAGCAGAGGTCTGGCTCCCGCAGTCGCCATTCCAGCATATCCCCGACCAGGCTCCCGCTGAACTCCAGCCTCGGAGCAGAGCTCAGCAGGAAGAAGAAGGAGCGAGCGGCCGCCGCGGCCGCCGCAGCCAAGGTGGATGGGAAGGAGGCGAAGGGCTCCCCTGTTTTCCTGGCCAGGAAGGAGAACAGCTTGGCTGAACTGAAGGAGGCTGGCACGGAGTCTAAAAAGGTCGCCAAAACTGTTAAATCTGAGAAAGCTCCGGACACGGACTCGGGTAATTTACTGTACACGAACGCGGAGCCTAAAGCCCCTGCGGAGACGACGAAATCCAAGGCGGAGGAGAACTCGGAGAGGAAACATCCTGTTCCGGTCAGGGATTCCAAACCCACGGGAACAAAAGACTCGAAGCCTGTAGCGGTGGTAGAGGACCTGGTATCTCCAAAGGAGACAGACGCAGCGGAGAAGGAGATTCCACCCCCCCTCCCCGCCATCAAATCCCCTCCTCCGCCTCTGCCCACCACCACCCCTCCGCCTCCCACGCCGCCGCTGCCGCCGCTGCCTCCGTCACCCGCTGTCCCGCCGCTGCCTCCGGCCCCGGTGACTCCTGTTCAGGTCCCTACTTCAGCCCCAACGTCTTTGCCATCTTCTTCCCACCCAAGGACGTCTACTTTATCCTCTCAGGTGAACTCCCAGTCCTCTGTCCAGGTGGCTACAAAAACCCAAGTGTCTGTGACGGCTGCTATCCCACACCTGAAAACTTCCACCTTGCCTCCGCTTCCGCTCCCCCCTATTTTAGTTGGGGAAGATGACTTGGATAGGTAAGGTCACACCAGAGCATCCCCTTTGCGTTTAAGAGCAAAGCCTTGAATAAAAGAGGGGGTTTTGGGTTGGTTTTAACAGTTATGAGCTTATCCTGCAGAGTACCACTGTGGTGCTGGTATAAAGGTGTTACCCCAGGGCCGTGCCAGGTTTGTGTGGAGACTTTTAGGATCTCGTGCAGGTAGTTGCCTCTTATCTCTGTGCAAAACGAGGTTTGGCTGCTGCTTAGTAGAGGTTTCACATCACCCTTTCCTCATGCTTATTACAGGGATGGAACGTGGATCTGGGATTTTGCCTCTCTTTGTGTTGGAGCTGTTTGCACACTTACTTTAAAATTGCTTTTTTTTTTTTTTTGTTTGCTTAATTCCTCAGAAACTTGTACTCAAGGAACAGGAGAAAGCTTAACAATTCCAATACAAGAGCACAAACCAGAGCTTTTTCTGTTCCAGAGTCACCAGCCACACAGGCCATGCCCACGTGTAAAAAACAGCATTGGTTTAACTCGAGTATTGTCTTGAGTAATTGATACAGTCCTTTATTGCTTGAGAAGTAGGTATTGTTTGTTTGAAAAAGTTTAAAAATGAGTGAAACTGCACCTACTTCAACTTTATTTCCTGATCATTTCTGACCAAAACGTGCAGCCTTGGCTCTGTTCTGTAACTGTAGCTCTGGCTGGGCTGGGGGTGGTTGTGGCTTCTGTGATGAACTTGTCTGAAAACCCCATTGTGGGGCTTTCCTTTGGTGGGAAGAAAGAAACAATATCCAGAATGGAGTGGAGAAGAAAAAAACCCCAAATGATTCGTTTTTCTCTCCTTTTCTAGCTGTATGTTGCAGTGCTGTTAACTTAAGGTCATCAGTGATTTTATTTTTTTTTTCCTATTTGACCTGCTCAGCCTGTAGTTCCCTAAAAAACTCCTGTATCTTCCCAAGCATCACTAAAGATGTGCTGGGACTGGGGAGCAAAGCATGTTTTTAGTGACCAGTGTGTTACCCTGCAGTTCTGACTCGAAACGATCACCCTGTGGAGAAGTGTTACATATTCTGAAGAACAGAATTGATTTTCGTGGGTGATTCTGGTACTGATGCCGATCAGGGAAATGTTCTCACTGCCTCCGGCCTAGAAGTGAGGCTCGTGTGTGTTTGTTGCCCTCCCTGAGCTGTGTGATGTTGTTCAGCCAACATTACTGGGTTTAAATGTCTCTGTGAGGAGCAGGAGCTTTGAGCTGCCTGATGATTTTCCCGACCCAAATGCCAGGCAAAGCAAATCCTGCTACTGTGTTCCCTCCTTTCCAATCCCAGAAGTTGTCCTGCGAATCTCTATTTCATTTTTTCAGCCACTCACACCCAGAGCTCTTTTTTCCCCAGCCAGGTGTGGCTTGGCTCTGTAAAAGTGTTTTATGCCTGACCTCAGGGCTGGGCTGATGGGGGTGATGCTGGACCTCAGTAAATGGCTCTGTGTGACTTTTTCCCAATAAAAGGATGGGAATTGTTTTACTGTTTCTGGTGGCAGTTCCACGTGGCCCTGACTGTGCAGGATCTCACCCTTCACTAACTGCCTTCACTTTTATGAGCAGGACTCTTTGAGCTGGACTTTTGTCCTTGCTGAGCCTGGGGAATGCTCCAGCCGTGAGCACAGGGTTGGAAATTGGGCTGTGAAGTGTCCAAGGACCCAACACACCTCATCCAAGCGGAGACTCTTTAACCTCTCCAGAATCACCACCTCCTGTAATGCTTTTAGGCCTGGTGGTTCACCAGGAGAGGGGGGGAAAAGCTGTTTAGGAGGAATTGGTACAAATTTTGTCCTGGTTTGGTGCTGCGCTCCGAAGGTGCAGAGCTCGTGCAGCTTCCTGGGAACACAGAACTCACGTGGCTGCTGAGATTCCTGCAGGTTCAGGGGAGAGGAGCTCCAAGGAGCCTTTGTTGTGCTCTTGGTGTTTTCTCTGCTTGGGCAGCTCTGAAGGCTCTGTTTGCCTTCCTCTCCCTGGTGACCAGCCCAGGTGTCCTGGTGGAACTGAACTTACAGGAACCAAGAGCTGATATGCAAATAGAGAACTGAACAGATAAAAGGCAAGAAAATGGGAATTTTTGGTAAAAGGGAGAGAGGCTGAGCGCTGCAGGTTAACCCTTCAGACACCCCTTCACCCTTCCCACTGTGGTCTTACAAAGAAGCTGCCTTTAGGGGCTGCTGGACAAAGGCTGAGTCTTTTTGTGGTTTAGTGGTGAATGTGGCAGTGTTCATGGTTGGACTCGATCTTTTCCAGCCTTAACAATTCCACCTGAGTCTCTGTGGATATTTGAACACGATTATTCTGCTCCTGAGGATTTTGCTGTCAATGGGGGAGAGTTTCAGCCCATCCACCTCTCTCATGTCTGGTGTTCCTTGTCTTCTTCCTTAAGCAGATTTCACAAGAGATTGTCGTGTAGATTAGGGAGTGTCCAATAAAATAATTGGGAAAACGACCTACTTCCATCAGTTCCTTTATTCCAAAGTGTTAGACCTGATGGTACAAACACCAGACCTGCTCCCTGCCCTAAAAACAGACCTGGGAAGGCTTTTTGAATCTCTTAATTTTTTTCTTTTCCTGGTGAAGCAGAGATTTGCATGGAGAATTTGTGACTACTCAAACCTAGGACATGAAAGAGAAAGTAGGTTCTGCTCATGCACCTCCTGCCAGTCTAAACCAAGCTCCTCATGCCCTTGGTAATGGGATTTGAAAAATCAACTTTTGGTTCCTCAGCAGCATTCAGGAGTTAAAGCTGCATTCCTGTCCTTGCTAAGAGGTTAAAAGTTACTTGTGGAGAGAGGTTTAACTCTGGGTCTGTATTTATACCGGTCCTCACCAAGTCAAGCATTTCATTTCATGGTGATAAACGGAGTAAATAGAGGAAGTAAAGGTCAGAAAGTGAGTGCTGGCAGATCCCCTGAGCTGCCTCGCAGGAAACTCCAAATTACTGGTACTGATTTGTGCAAATTGAGCAAGTTCTGGTGCAGACCTGTGTGTTCATTTAATGGTGTGTTCCACTCTGACAGTTTTCTCTGCTGGTGTGTTAGCATTTTAAATGAGAGGCTGTTTTATTTTACATTTGGATGTGCTAATTTTGACACTTAAACCTGTCAACCAGAGCTGTTGTCCTGCAGTAGCTTTTTTGTTCGGTTAACTGGCTGTCGAGTCTGACTTTTGTGTTGTATTAACTTTTCGGAGTTTAGTCCAAAAGAGATTCTTCCTCCAAAACCTGTGAAGAAGGACAGAGAGCAGAGACCACGACACTTACTCACGGACCTCCCGCTCCCCCCAGAGCTCCCTGGGGGGGACCCATCTCCTCCCGACTCCCCGGAACCAAAGGCAGCCACACCACCTCAGCAACCCTTCAAAAAGAGACCAAAGTAAGGCTGACTTTGTTTTTTTTAAATTTATTTATTTTAATATTTGAGTCTCTCAGTCCCCAGACTGATTCGAGAGCTCTTTATTGAGGGAAGTGAGATGGAGGAGAAAGCAAGTTCCTATTTCTGTATTATTCAGTATAATGACTGTTTCCTGTGGGTTGTTTCACATTTGGACCCTCAGCTGAAAGCAACTTGCCCCATTTATTTGAGGATTAATGGTAGAAGTCGCTGGAGTGTGTCATGTTGAATCTCCAGACACATCTACCCCAAAAGCTGTTTTCTCTTTGATTTAGCCAGAAGAAACCTCTGGATGAGCATCTCTATGTACAGCTCTTGTTGCTTTCAAAAGTTGGTTGTTCCAAGTGGGAGATTTGGATTCTTCACACACTTCATGATTGAGGCGTTGGCCATGGAACTGCACTGGCACAAGGTGTCCAGAGCAGCTGTGGCTGCCCCATCCCTGGAAGTGTCCCAGGCCAGGTTGGACAGGGCTTGGAGCAGCCTGGGACAGTGGAAGGTGTCCCTGCCCATGCAGGGGTTGGGATTGAATCATATTTCATGTCCCTTGCAACCCAAACCATTCTGGGATTCCACGTTCAAGGCATAGAGAACTTCCCTTGCTAAAAAATTTAAGCAGTTTTTGAGGGAGCAAAATCCCCTGATGCTTTGTACAGAGTGTCTTAAGTAAAAATCAAATGTCCAGCATCCTGCTGAGTATCCCAGACATTGATTTTTGCCCTGCTGTAGTGTGATAATGCTGTGCAGGATAATATTCCTGTTCAGCAGTGCCTATGTTGGGAGTAGTTTGGATTACACAACAAAACTCCTTAAACTCACCTGAACATTCCAGTTCTTGGAGTGCAAAGTGCCTGAGCTTTGCTCTTGGTTTTTAGGGATTAACACAGTCGAGCAGGTGGTTTTTTTGTGGGATGACGCCGGGCTGGAGCCCCCGGGTGTCTCACAGAGCTCTTCCCTCCTGCAGAATCTGTTGTCCTCGGTATGGCGAGAGGAGGCAGACGGAGAGCGACTGGGGCAAGCGGTGTGTGGACAAGTTTGACATCATCGGGATAATCGGAGAAGGGACGTACGGGCAGGTGTACAAAGCCAAGGACAAGGACACAGGTGAGGATGGCTCCGGGTAAATTCCGCTTCAAGGCTTTGTGGGTGTGCTCAGCTCCCTGCCGGTGCTGCTCCGCAGTGACAAACACCTGCAGAACGAGAAGCGACGCCAGCCCTGGGATAAGCACTCCCATCAGGTGTTTTCCGGAAGGGGCAGAACAGCAGGAGCTCTGGAATCCTGAGTTTAGTGCCCAGGTTCCTGCTCTGCTGGAGAGATCCTGTGCCCTGGGGTGTGGTTTGACACCTGGTCAGAAGATTTGTGGTGGCCAGCTGAACCCCTGCTTTTTAAATTGTCAGACTTTATTGCAGCAGAGCTTGGGAAATTCAGGCTAAACTTCTGTTCCCCCTTTCTGCTGGAGCAGGTTGGGAAAAGCACAGGTGTCATGTGAGAACTCCTGGCAGAGCAATTTAACTAGAATGAGCAGGGAGGTAACTAAAGCTGCCTCTGCTGTCCCTTGGTGGGCATTTTCCGTGCTCGGGGCTGCTCCCAGCTTCCCTGGGAGTGCAGGGAGCTGTTGGCAGCGAGGTGAGCAGGCTGTGGCCCCCTGTGCCCTGGCAGGTGAGCTGGTGGCTCTGAAGAAGGTGCGCCTGGACAATGAGAAGGAAGGATTCCCCATCACGGCCATCCGGGAGATCAAAATCCTGCGGCAGCTCATCCACCGCAGCGTCGTCAACATGAAGGAGATCGTCACGGACAAACAAGATGCACTGGATTTCAAGAAGGACAAAGGTAGAGTTGGCTGCAGGGGTCGTTTCCATTCACCACAGATGTGATGCAACCCCTTGGTTTAGCGTAAAACTCAGCTCTGAGGTAGATTTGCTTCTTTGTGTTCCTCCTGCGGTTCCAGCGGGGCTGGATCTGGATCTGGATCTGGCCTCACCTCAAAGGAGAGATTCTAGTTCAAGTGAGTTGATCAAAGGATGATTGCATTCCTGCAGAGTCATGGAAGAGCAGTCTTTAAAAAAAACAAAAGCCTTTACAGGGTCACTTCTAGCACTGATTAGTGGCAACAAACTTACTAATAGTGTGAAAAGTTCCTTGTCCTCAGTCACTGTGGAAAAAGAGTCTTGGCATCCCACTGGCTCTTCTTCCAGGAGAGAGAAGGGAACAACCCAAACACAAATTCAAACCATGCATGGCAGTGATCTCTTCAACAAACTCTTGTAAGAAAATAACCAAAGCATGGCAGTAAACGTGGCCAGAACTTCAAAGGAATTTATTTTGAGTGCATATTTAATTTCAGATGTCAGCTTGGTGGGGCTGCTTTGTTATTTGGGGTGAGGAAAAAGGTCACCCAGTAAGCCCAAAACATCACGGGGCTGTGTTGAAAAGAACAACTCCAGCAGAACAGTGCACAAGAAAGACTCTTTCAACAACTGAGTCTCCTTTCATTCCTCCTCTTTTTTGTGTCTCTCCTTTTGTTTTCATCCTTTTCTCTGTTTGTTATCCCAGGTGCCTTTTACCTTGTGTTTGAGTACATGGACCATGACCTAATGGGGCTGCTAGAATCCGGCTTGGTACATTTCTCAGAGGACCATATCAAGTCTTTCATGAAACAGTTAATGGAGGGTCTGGATTACTGTCACAAAAAGAATTTCCTTCACCGAGACATCAAGTGCTCCAACATCTTACTGAACAACAGGTAACCTGGGAGTGGATCCACTCCTCTCCAAGCTCTTTTTTCTCTGGGTTCAGCTGAGAGCACCCAGTGCTATCCTCACCTTGGGTGTGCTCAGGAGCAGGAGGTGTGAGAAGAATCTTGTCCATAATTACAACCAAATGTCTGGATATCCACCTAAAAATTTTGTGATACAGGTGACACTGAATTACTTGTGCTTTTTTTTTTTTAACTTCGGATTTCTTTGAAGCATTAAATCAGAAGTGGAGAATTAAGCCTGGCATATCCAGCAGTAATTCCTGCAAACGTGGCTTTGTGAGGCTTTTCTGCTGCAGGGTGGGGATTTCCTCACCCTTTAACTGGGCTTTAAGTAGGAGTTGGGTTCTGACGGGTCCCTTACAGCTCAGTACATTCTATAATTCTGTGATTTAAACCAGGGACTGGTTTTTTTTGTCTTTCAGTGGGCAGATCAAACTTGCAGATTTTGGGCTCGCCCGGCTCTACAGCTCGGAGGAGAGGTGAGGAAGGGGGAAGGGCTTACCTAGGTGGGATGAGCTTCTTTCTTCTTAGTGTCCATATAATCCCTCACTTGGCAGTCCTGACAAATGATTTCCAGTGTAAGTGGTGTCATCCAGCTCCAGCTGTTGGACAAATGCACTCCTGGCTGGTATTAATAACTTTTCATCAGAAGAGCAGCTCACGAGGAGCCAGAACTTCTTCTCTGCTTGCCTTTGACCTGTCCTGGAGCAGGTTTTGCTCCAAGATCAGTCACCATTCCGTGATGGCAGCCTACTGAGGGTCAGGGATTTTCAGTCTGGGATACCCACAACGAGTCCTGATTCCTGAAAAATCCATGGTACCTCCTCAGCTGTGTTTGACTCAGCCTGGTTCTCTGGAAGTGCAGACACTTGAAACTCCCCCTGCTGCCACTGACAGGTGTTAAGTGCAGCTGGGAAGTAAAACTGAGCAGTTTTTCAGGAGTTTGTGGCTCTTGGGATGAGTTTTTTATTTGCGTCTTTTTGCTTTGCAGCCGTCCCTACACCAACAAAGTCATCACGTTGTGGTACCGACCCCCAGAACTGCTGCTCGGGGAGGAGCGTTACACCCCTGCCATTGACGTGTGGAGCTGTGGGTGAGTCCGGCTGTGCCTCCCCTGGCTCTGGAGCAGCTCCTGGGCATTCCCCTGGGAGCTGCTCCTTGATTTCTGCCAGTTCCCGCAGCTGGATGTGTCCCAGCCACGCCGAGTGTTAGGGTGAGGCAGGAATACTTCACAGTGCTGTGCTCTCAGGGGTAGGGGTGTGTCCCCTCATTAAAACCACTTAGTAAAAACTCCTAGAATGAGGTTTTCCTTGGTTTTGAAATGAGAAAGAGTAAAAAAAAATAAAGTTTTCACTATTTAAAGCACAAACCAACCTGATACTGATGTACCCGTGAGATGAAGAGGGTTGACACATTTGCCCTGTGCCGCTCACTCCTTCAGTGTGGCTTTTTTAGGGGAATTTTTTTCTAAACTCTTTAAGTTGCTGTTTGTCACTGACTTTTTTTCAGCTAAAACATTTTTAAGTAGAGATTTCAGGTTTCAGGAAGTTTCAGTAGTATAGGGAGCCTGGGGAACAGGAGCCTGGGCAGTTCAGCCACAAAGATGGAACATTTTTCCAAGTGATTCAGAAGCAGAGACTGGAGGATTCAGCAGTCAGAACTGAGGCTGGATTCCCCAGAGTGTGCACTTCCCACTGGGATATTCCCAGCTGAACTTCAGCAGGGTTTATAACACAGACAGAGGTTGGTAAAACCAGTAATTAATCATTATTACTGGCTGAGGCCCAGTTGCTGCTCAGTTCCTGTTCCACATGCGTGGGGTTATTCCCTTTCCAGACAGGTGCCTGCATTGCCCAGCTACTCCTGGCACTGATTCCTGGTGGCTTAAGGGGAGATGTTGAGGACTGCAGGAGTCAGAGGAGAGGAGTCAGAGGAGTCAGACTGCTCCCTTTCTCCCCCTCTTTCCCTCCCAGCTGTAGAAGAGCTCTGTGTGCACAATTCCAGCTCCTCTGCTGGCCCTGACAGCCACGGGCAGCTGGGGATGGCTTGGGCCAGCAGAGGGAAGTTGAAAATCCAAACAAAAGCTGAACCTGGAGGAAATGAGAGCTCTGGCTCTCGTCACGTTGACACATCCTCCTTTCCCTGCAAAGAGTTAACGTGGCAGGGGCTTGCTGCATGAACCAGCCACTTGCAGGGAGGTGATTCCCAGGAGCCCAGGGCTGGGGACTCGGTACACACAGGTCAGTTTGTCACTACAAGCCCTGATGCAAATCACTCTCCTCAGGCAAAGCTGCTCCCGAGCACAAACGCTGCCGTGTTCAGACGCCCATCCCCAGGGTTTGCTGTCGTGACCTCTTGCTTTTCCTCCTTCCAGCTGTATCCTCGGGGAACTGTTTACAAAGAAGCCTATTTTTCAAGCCAATCTGGAACTGGCTCAGCTTGAATTAATCAGGTAAAGCTTTGCACACGCATGTCTGCGAGGGGAGGTGCTGCAGGAGCTGCCCGTGCACACAAGCAGCGAGTTAGAAGAGCCCTTGTTCTCTAACCTGCCTGGAAAATAGGGCCAGGAATGCCTGGGAATGCAAATGGGAGTAGTCAGGTGTCCACACCTACATCACGTGTGTGGTTGCTGATTTACGTACCCTCAGTAAACTTGGCTGTTTGCTGAGTCCAAAAATCACGAACCTGAATTACTTCTCGCACAGGAAGTTCTAATCCCAGGACGGTTTGGGTGGGAAGGGACCTTAAAACCCATCCACTCTCACCTCTGCCGTGGCCAGGGACACCTTCCACTGTCCCAGGTTGCTCCAAGCCCCGTCCAACCTGGCCTAGGACACTTCCAGGGGTGTCAAGTCCACAGCTTCTCTGGGCAACCTCTGCCAGGGCCTTACCACCCTCACCGTAAAAATTCTAAAATTTAGTGAGTTTGCAAAGTTTAAAGTAAGAAACATTAAAATTCTAAAATTTGTAGTGAGAAAAACAAAATTTCATTGTTTTGAATGGTTTATAAACTCCAGCTCAGCATTTTCCTCTTCCTGATACCTCCTTTTTTAACACCTCACCTGAGCTGTGCCCAGACCCGAGTTATTTATAAAGGGTTGCTTAGAAAGGTGTTTTCCCTGGGGTTGGTGGCTCTGCTCCTCGTGGCTGAATTCCAGCTGGCTGACCGTGCTTCCCTGCTCCCCAGCCGGCTCTGTGGGAGCCCCTGCCCAGCCGTGTGGCCAGATGTCATCAAGCTGCCCTACTTCAACACTATGAAGCCCAAGAAGCAATACCGGCGGCGCCTGCGCGAGGAGTTCTCCTTGTGAGTCGGGGTGGGCCGGGCTGTGCTCCCTGTCCCCTCTCTGAACACCTCATCTGCCTTCAGAGAGGTTCCCTGGGGCTGGGGACTGCGCTGGGAGCTCTCCTGGCAGTGTGGCATCCTCAGGGTGCTGGCGCTGCCTGACTTCAGGGGGATGTTCTCTGGGGCAGGGTCTGGCTGTGGGATAATCTGGTGGGAGCTGGAGCAGAGGTGCTTCTCAAAAATGGCAGAAATTAGAGTGGAAATATCACGGAATATCGTCAGCTGGAAGGGACTCACAAGGGTCATCCAAAGCGGCTCCTGGCCCTGCACAGACACCCCAAAATCCCACCCCATGCCTGAGAGCATTGTCCAAACACTCCTGGAGAGCTCCAGGGCCACAACCATTCCCTGGGGAGCCTGTTCAGTGCCCGACACCCTCTGGAGGAAGAACCTTTCCCAAAATGCAGCCCAAACCTCCCTGGCACAGCTCCAGCCCCTCCCCACACCCGATCCCTGCCCTGCCCTTGCCTTTGAGCTGCTGCATCACCAGCAGTGAACTCTGGCTGTGTGGGTTCCCCTCAGGTCTGAGGTGTCCTTCTGACACCGAGCTTCCCCACGTGTTTTCCATGAGCTCATCCGTGTTTCCCGCTCTCCCCACAGCATCCCCTCGTCTGCCCTGGACCTGCTGGACCACATGCTGACGCTGGACCCCGGCAAGCGCTGCACAGCAGAGCAGGCCCTGCACAGTGACTTCCTGAAGGACGTTGACCTCAGCAAAATGGCACCTCCAGAGTAAGTCCCAGCTGCCATCCCCCACCGTGAGCTTTGGGAAGAAGATAAGGCGTTGTTTTCAGTCAAAATGACGATTTCTGGGTTCTTCTCTTGACTCCGCCCTCGTATTTGGTCATGTGGTTGAGCAAATGGCTTTTCCTGTGCTGTTGGTTTTCTGCCTGAGGACAGGCTGGGTTTGTAAAGCCCAGTTGAATGCTTGTAAGATGCTCTAAAGCTCTGCTGGAAGATGTGCAAGAGTGGATCCCTGGCTCTGCCGTGTTCAGGCCTCATTAAGGCTGTGTGTAAATTGACTGCAAGGGTTGAGCAGTGCCACCCAATTTTCTCCCACTCCCATCAAGCAGATGATAAAACTCTGACTGGATTGTGTGCAAGTGGAGCCACAGCTTCTAAGATCCCTGTTTCCTTCAGTGTTTCTGAAGGAAGGGCCTTTCCTAAAGCTCCCAGACTCCCAGAGCTTGGTGGGCTTGCGCTCACTGGTTTTGTGTGCCCTGCAGTGAGATCCCAGCACATTCAGGGATGAGATCCCAGTGCAAAGTAAATGATTTTTGTGCTGCCTTTCCTGGCTCTAGAACCTGCCACTTGCTGTAGAAGTTTGGCTGCAGTCAGGGATTGTGGAATCCCAGGATGGTTTGGTTGGAAGGAATGTTAAAGCTCATCCAGTCCCACCCCTGCCACAGGCAGGGACACCTCCCTCTATCCCTGGTTGCTCCAGCCTGGCCTTGGACACTTCCAGGGATGGGGCAACCACAGCTTCTCTGGGAAATCCATTTCCGCCCCTCAGCACCCTCACAGGGAGGAATTCCTTCCCAATATCCCTTCCTGAGTCCATTTCTCCATCTGTAAAAGTGGAGCAACATGACATGGATCAATAGAGTTGCGTCATGGAATGGTTTGGGTGAGAAGGGACCTTAAATCCCATCCAGTGCCACCCCTGCCCTGGGCAGGGACACTCCCACCATCCCAGGGTGCTCCCAAGCCCTGTCCAGCCTGGCCTTGGACACTTCCAGGGATCCAGAGGCAGCCACAGCTTCTCTGGGCGACACCATCTGTGCTAAGAACTCCCTGTGGGTTTTGAGGATTCACCTGCTTTCCCTGCCGTGTTTTTCACTCCTTGCTCTCTTGCAGCCTCCCCCACTGGCAGGATTGCCACGAGCTGTGGAGCAAGAAGCGCCGGCGGCAGCGGCAGAGCGGGATGGCCGTGGAGGAGCCTCCAGTATCAAAAGTTTCTCGGAAAGAAACTACCTCTGTTACAAGCACAGACACTGTGAAAAACAACAGCAGTCCTGTGCCCCCCCAGCCTGCCCAGCTCAAAGCAGAGCCTGGCGCTGCAGATGCAGTAGGTCAGTGCCCACCTGGGTCTGGAAAAGGCTCCCGGTGTGTTCCCTCCCTGGGTGTGAGAGGTTCATGTCTGTTTTTAAGCAAGTCTGGTTCTTTCACCTCTAATTCTGCAGAAAGGGCATTCCAGGCTCTTCCTGTCCTCATTTCTTTGATTCTTTTTTTTTTTTTTCCTCCCCTCTCTGCTGTGAAGGCGCAGAAGGTTCTGTCTGGTCTTCAGAAGTCACTGATGAGCTGACTGTGAATTTGTTCTGAGCTGTGTTATTAGTTCTAAAAGAGGCTGAATGATGAAAGGAGTCGTTGAGTCACTTCAGCCAGTGAAGGAACAAATCATAGGAATCATAGGCTGGAAGGTGGAGCCACGTCCAGGGCGTGCAGATGAGCTGAAGTTTGATCTTGTTGATAAATTATATGAAGATTAGGTGTGGGAAGTGTCAGGCTGGTAGGCAAAAATGGACATTATTGCACTTTGTTGCAGAAAAGGTCATCCAGAGTGGCAGGACCTGGACTTGTGCGCTGTTCCAAGCAGGGACCAACCCCCCTGTGTCTAGAAAATAGTTGGAGGGGAGGAATGTGGATTTACACAAAGCTGCCCTGATTGTTCTGTGGAAGCCTTACAAAAACCCAGATATGGGCTAAGGCTTCCTTTGTGTCCAATGCTGTGCTGACAAGTAACGAGGAAGACAGTTCTTGCTCCAGGGAATGCACAATCCATGTGTTCAGTGAAACATGGCAGATGGACAAAAGGTGGTGCTTGGATTAACAAACAGCTGGGAAAAGAATGTCCCGTTCTCCGTTGCCTTACCAGCAAGAGAAGCTCCATTTTAAGCTGCTGAAACCAAACCCTTGCACCCTTATTCCCAAAAAGTTCCAGCGTCACTGCCAGTGTGAAGGGACACCCTTGTCACTTGGGCTGCAGAGGGAGGTGATGCCGCTCCCAGGATGTATTTTAGGATAACCTGGATCCTTGCAGGTCAGGACAGAGTCCTGTGATCCCAGGCCAGCTCCCAGCAAGGAATTGCCTTCTGCTTGACCTAATTCCTTGTGCTGTGTCAGGGAACACGCCCTTCCTCCCTCCCAAACAGCAGCTCAGCTCCACCCTGGGGAACCTTCCCGGTGCTGGAGGGAGCGATTTGGATCTGTGGGGATCTCAGGAGGGGCCGAGCTGGGATTGCCCTGCTGTGGGCTCGGGGTTTCCATTGCCATCGTGCCCACTCATCCCCCCTCCCATAGCCTGGTATCCCTGGGATGCCCCCACTTCCCAAACCCGGGAATGGGGCAGTTTGGCTTGGCTGAGCTGATTCTGAGCAGCAGCCACGTGTGCTGTGGTTTTGGGGAGGTTTGGGGGCAGTGCAGCAGCAGCAGCTCTGTGGGTGCAGTGTGTGTGCAGTACCACGGGGTGCTGCTGCCGTGCCGCCGGAGCGGGGGCTGGGAATGCCGGCACCACATCCCGAAATCCTCCTCACGGAGCATCCCTGCCTTCCTCCCGCCCTGGGGACATGGGCAAGGGGTGTTCAAGTGTTGAGGGACGTGGAGAAGGGGTGCTCAGTGCTGTGGGATGTGGAGAAGGGGTGCTCAGTGCTGTGGGACGTGGAGAAGGGGTGCTCAGTGCTGTTGTGGGATGTGGCTCTTGGCTGTGGAATGTGGAGAAGGGGTGTTCCTGGCTATGGGATGTAGAAAAGGGGCGTTCAGTGCTGCGGGGTGTGAAGACAGGGATGTTCAGTGCTGTGG
>VWPU01005156.1:0-95323 GCA_013398955.1 Callaeas wilsoni | reverse complement strand
CCTGGGTGTCAGGTGTGTGCCTGGGGCAGAAGNTGAGCAAAGACGGGGTGACAGGTGTGTGCCTGGGGCAGAACAGGTTCTGGCCATTCGGGGTAGCAGGCAGTGATGCTCTGGGTGGATGTGCCAAAAGCGTGGGCACGGCTCACATCCCCCTTCTCCTCCCACAGCCGGCCTGGCAGTTGCACTGCTGTGCTGGCTTCTTGAGGGGAGTGTAAATCACAAACCAACCTGGGGGAAAGGTCCCTCCTTATTCCAGAGTCAGCTCTGATCTGCTGGGTTTGCCAACAGAAGCTGCTTTTTTTGCTGTTGGCACAACTCTGCCTGTGCAGCTGTGGATGGGCGAGTTTGGGCTCTGTGTAACCAGTGTGATGGATAAACCAGGAAAAAATCCCCAAGCACAATCCTTGTCTGAGGAGCTTTGAGTGTTTGGGCCTTTCTTTCTGATTTGAAAGTCAGAATAAAGTCAGAAATAAAGACTTTCAGCTTGGAAATTAACAGGTTTTTATCTGCAGGCTGGGAAATGGTGTCTGGAGAAAAGGAGGCTCAGGGGGGACCTTCTCGCTCTCTTCAAGCCCCTGACAGGAGGGTGGGGCCAGGTGGGATTCAGGCTCTTCCCCCGGGAACAGGTGACAGGGAACAGCCTCAGGCTGCGCCAGGGGACCTTCAGGTTGGATGCTGGGGAAAAGTTCTTCGCTGAGAGGGCGGCCAGGCCTTGGAACAGGCTGGCCAGGGAAGCGGTGGAGTCACAGCCCCTGGGAGGGCCAGGGCTCAGGGCTGGACCCGGCAGTGCTCCGTTGGTGGTTGGACTGGGCGATCTTGGAGGTCTTTTTCAACCTAGATGATTCCATGTGCAAGCATGGCCATCTCAATGCTGCCTTTATTTCCAGGTTTATCTGTACTCCTGCTGCTCCAGCACAAGTATCTGCACCCCTGGGTGGACTTTTTCACTTATCAGGTCCCTCTACAGCCAAGTTAACAAGTTGGCTGCAAAAGGCAAAGTATTTCAGATCATAAAAAGAGATTTTCTAATTTTAGTCCTTGAAAAAAAATCAGTGTTTTCTCTATTTACCAGGTAAATTTATTTCTAAAACCTCAATCCTTTCTCTATTTGCCAGGTAAATCTTTAGGGCTGAAGCTGACTGGTGTGTGTAGGAGGCATTTTTGTGTTCTACTCGATGCTTTGAGATCAGTGGAAATGAAAGGCTGTATAATTACCCTCTGGCCTTTTATCTTTCTGTGGTATCATCTCTAGAGAACCAACGATGGGGTAGAGAAGCCTCTGCACAGCAGATAATCACAGCCATCAGAGGAAACAATGCCAACTTAAAATCAACTGTGTTTTGCTCAGTAAAACATTGATATTGGAGTCTGTGTGGATCCATTCCTGAAATCAGGCAGCGAAGAAACAGCCACGCTCAAGGCAGCACCCACAAATTGAACTAATTGTTGAATATTCTAGTAAAATCTTAATATATTCAGGGGATTGGTATTATGAGATGGGTGGGCATAAAGGATATGAACATCTGCTCTAAGTGAAAAATACAAGTCAGCCTTAATTACAAATTTGCAATCAATGCTGCTGTGTTCTGAAGGTGTTGGTAAATAATTAATGAGTGAGTGCAGCACAAGGATGGAAATTTCCTCTAAAACCCGATTTTAAGCGAGTATCTGTGCTTTTTAAAGGAGGGGAAGGAAAGGAGCAGATTTATGGCACAGCTGGAATGCCAAAGGTGAAATGGTGCTCGTATTCAGGAGTCAGGTGCACGTGGAGGGTTTCAGCAGCTCCGTTTGTCATTACCCTGATCAGCACAGCAGCTGGGCGGCCGGGGTCGGTGACTGCGTGGGGAATATTCACTTGTCAATAAGATCTTGGCCGAATGTCACATCCACTTAATGGCATTTAAAGGAGAAGGAAACCACTGTCTCACACCCCTGAGAAAGGTCAGAGCATCAATTGATCTCTGTTTGTCTGAAACCAGTTGAAAGTACAATGCAAGTTTGCCACTTAAGGATTTTTTTTGTTCCAGTTCTGAGCTGAACTGGTTTTGAAGCTCGTGTCAGGAAGAAGAACAAGCTGCCATGGGTGGCAGTGGCTCAGGTGGCCCATGGACCTCCTGGATCTCTGTGAGCATCTGCCCTTGGTCTTTCACCTCCTGCTCAAATTGGGCAAAGTGTTCAACTTTGTGGGGCTCTGTGCCCAGCCTAAACACTGACACACGGAGAGCACAGCGTCTGCCAAGGGCTTTATGGCATCTACAGGCAGCCTTCTCTGGAAAATGATAAGAGTAATACGTGAGCTCAGGTGTGCCAGGACTCCTCCATCTTTTTGAAACATCATTAGATATGACTCACTGATTAAAAAAATAAAATTACAGCACTGACTGACAGGTTTGGGGTGCCTTTTTGGCTCTTTCTAATTAATGAAGTCATTTTAAGGACCTTCAAACCTCAGTGCACATCAGAGCTGCCTTGGAGCAGCCACAAATGCAGTTCCCTCTGTCTGCAGGGGTGGGATGGCAGGAGCTGCTGTGGCTGAGCCGTGCAGAGCCCACCCAAGGGCTGTGATCCCAGTCCCAGTATGGATGCAATGCAGTGCTGAGTTGTTTTTGCAGCTCCCCACATCAGCACCGGCACTCCCAGATTTAGTTCACATCTCACTGCAATGCCTTCTCAGCTTAGAGAATGAAAAAGAGTCTTCACAGCTGTTCTTAAGTTTTTATCTCAATATTCTGAGCCCTGTTGGTGCAGTCTTCATCACTCAGATGGATTAAAACCAAAACCTCACCATCCTAAGTATGTTTGTCTTGTTTCTAACAAATATGTTGCTATGGGAACTTGATGTTGCTCTGGTTGTTGCACCAGATGCACCAGCTATCTGTCTCTAGGCTGGCTTTTTTTCTGTAAATTAATTGCATTTAAACGAAACATATTAAGTTATTTCATGTTAATTAATTTGAATGCTAAGCTGGGTGTTTGCAGCGTTTCCCCCTCCCTGCTCACCCCCCAGCATTAATTAACTGCTCCAGACCCTGCAGTCCCTCACCCATCGCTGTGGTCTTCCCCAGCTCTCTGCAGCTACAGCACTCGCTGCCTGCATGAGAAGTAATCAGTGTCCAAAATAATTGCTTTTCACAAGTCTGCAGTCAGCTTCCTTGTCACATATTTAAGCTGTAATGAAACTGTTTCAGTTGCCAGGAAAAAATATTCAGCTGAAATGTACTGTAATTGCAGGTGGAAAGCAGAGCCGATAATGGAGCTGGTTTTATTTAGCACGTCGTGTTTTCATTTGTTGGAGGCATTTCCTCCAGCAGTGCTCTCCTCTCCTCATTCCTGCTGAGGGAGGAGGAGGCTTGGGATCCTCCCAGCACCTCTGCTTGGCATTCAGGCAGTGCAAGGTGCAGGAGAGCTCACGTGTGCTGCAGGGGCATGAAGAGCATCCTTGGCCCCAAGGCAGACAAGCGATACAGGATTAATCTGATTGCTCTGTGCTTTGCTTGTGCATTCAGCCAGCAGTGGGGCTTTGGGAAAATACTTAGATTCGAGTTGGTTACCTAAAAATCTGTAAATAAATTATCCAAGAGTTGTTTCTAAATCGAAACTTCCTGGGAGCTCAGCAGCAAACAAAACCATTGCTTAGGTTTGCAGCACACAGCAGTAGACTTTCTCCTAGAATTCAGAATTCTTGGAGCAGAATCTTTGCTGTGGGAAAGGACAAGATGGTGAGTGTGTGCAGCAGACTCAAACGTTTCCTCCATAGCTCTGTGATCTATGGTCAGAAGCTGTAGAGAAACCGGCTAATAAATTAGTAGCCCACAGGGAAATCTTATTTACAAGGAAGGCAACAGAAACATTAATGTATCTTTATTAGCCTTATTTAGGCCATCTGCTGTGTACATGGTGGGAGCTGCACGGTCCCTGCAGTCAAACAGCAGCAGGGACGTGCTGGGTTCCAAACTCTTCTCATTTAAATGCTTCCTTAGACCTCTTCAGCTCCTGGAACTTTTTGCTGCAGTGAAAAGTCAGCTGATCATCAACGAGGCAGGGAGCATGGAACTTTCTGTCTCTCCATTCAGATGCATTTTCTTTCTTATTGCTTATCTTTGACTTGGATTTTAATAGGTTTTTGGGGTCAAGTTGCCATTGAAATCACTATAACCCAAAATTTAATAGCGAATTCTGTGCTTTGCAAGCCGTTCATTGGGAAGATGGTTTTGAATCAACTATAGTTACTTGCTTTTTAATGCATACACAGATTTTTCTGCATATGTTTAGATAATTTGAGAGTAGCCCAAGGAAAAGGAATTTAAAAGTTGATTACCATAATTTTGAATTTTACTTCCTATCAGCCTTTTCCTATTCCAAGTGTGTTTCACTTTACAAATTGTTTTGCTTGGATCAGGCCAGCTCCGTCCTTGCAATTCGTCACGGAATTTAGTGAACCCACAATTCTTGCTGCTCTCAGTGCCCACAGTTTGGTTGCCAAAGTTCTCTTCACACCTTTGAAGCATTATTTATTTACTTTTTTAAAGGAATGAAGGTCCATGCACCATGGTAATTCCTTGCTCTCGTGTAGAGCCTGAATTTTTAACTGAAATGTAAGCCTAAGCAAGCAGCCTGTTAATTCCCAACTAACCTTCTCACTGGCTGATTGCAACTGGGGAATGACAGCTTTCCCATTTTGTTGGAATAAATAAATCGGGAGGAATGTGTGGAGGAATCTTAGAGGCTTTATTAATGCGAAACACAGAGAGGCTCCTGCTTAGATTGTACTTCTTTGATTACTCAACTGAGTTATTAGATACATGAAGAACAGCCATTTAAATGTAAATCCATTCTCCTTCTGTAATAGATAAATGGGCTTTGCCTTGAATTTGTAAGCAGAATATATCACTTTGATATAGCAACTGGAGCTGAATAAAGCCAGTCAGTAGACCAAGGGAAGGATGCAGATTCCTTTAAAGTGAATGGAAAAGAGGCGACCATCAGTTAGTTAATTAACTTCAATTTCTATATTAATGAACTTTCTCTGGTGCTTGTTTAAGCATCCAGATGCTTGCAAATGTTTTTCTCCCCAACAACAGGCATTAGCTGGCATGTGATAATTACAAATGGGGGTACCTGTCTTTTCTATCCCAGATGTAATATTGTCATGTGCTCTGTGGCACGGTCACAGTGTGGGTGGTCCAAAGCTGCACTGTGCTGGGTGGGGTGCACGTGGGCCCTCAGCCCCAGGGCACCACAAGTTCAAAATCTGAAAGGGGGAAAAATGGATTCAGTGTCTTGCATGTTCCTCAAGAGCCCTGGAGAAGGCAGGAGGTCAGAGCTGGATGTTCACCAAAGGTGGCTGCTCTGGCAAAGCTCATCTCCCCAGGCTCCTCCTGAACACAGGGCACTCAGGCTAAAGCACGTTTCTGCTCCAAGTTCTCTCTGGGTGTCTCTGCTGGTTGTTACCAAGAACAGAGGAGTTGAGAGAAGCAGCCCCAAGCTGTCCCAGGTGTGAGAAGTTGACCCTTCCTGCAGGATGTTGTCCTTCATCCCCCAGAGGTTCTGGAGGAGCTGGCTGTGCTCACCAACGCCGCGGCAGTCCCCTCCACTGTTTGTTACAGAAAACTCTGGAAGGGATTTTAATTTCAAAAGGACAGCACAGCAATTTTTCCAACGGCACTTGGCTCCCAGAGAGGGGCTGGACGAGCCCCTGGGTGATGGCACCGGGCCAGAGGAGCTCAATGGCGAGAGCCCTTGGTGGGATCCCTCACCCCGGGTGGGATTTCGGAGGCGGCCGTGCCGGCTGAGCTCCTCTGCAGGAGCAGAGCTAAGCAGATTTGCAGTGCCTTGGAAAGTCTGCCCCGGGAGCAATGCTGGAATAAGCACATCCAAAGTTAAATAAGCGGCGTGGTTGGATTTCTGTCTGAGCACAGGAAAAAGAGGAATTGTCCCGCGGGACAGCTGCCTGCAGGGACAGGCTCCCACCCAAACCAGAGGCAGATGTTTTCCTCTTGCTGATTTTTCATCACTCAGAACCCCCTGTGTGTTGGGAGCAAACTGCTGCTTCTCTCACACATCAAAATTCCAGTTTGCAGCTCTGTTCCTGCACCCTTGGCTTTTGCTTCCTTAAAACAGAAATACTCTGAAGGAGGAAACACCTCTATTTTAGCAAAATGGGGCTGTGTTCTTCTCAAAAACAACTAGAAAAGTACAGTCAAGAACCAAGAAAACAAATGGCAGAGTTTCGCCTTGGTCCATTTGTAGTAAGTTTTCTATTTTCTTTATCCTGGACTCCTGGTGTTGTAGCTGCAAGCGTAGCCATCCCTGTTATCCACCTACTGTTGGGTGCTATTAATGGGATGCTTAATTCTTCCTAACATCACAGCAATCTGTGAAATGGAACAGATTTAAATTCTAATAGTTAATAGCTGAATAAATACATCTGCCAGCCATAGAGCACCTCAAGTATCGCTCACTGTAACTGTAATTAAACTGTAATTAAAGCCAGTTAAAGCCATCAGACATCTGGGTGGTGAGAGATTAGGTCCATCCTGCTGCTTTCATTGCCTCTGTGAGAGCTGGGGGGTTAATGGAACAGTCCTTTCATCATGGGAGTGTATTTTCAGTAATCATAGTGACCAGATTTGCAGTGATGGCTACTTTAAAAATGCACTGGAAAAAGAATTAAGATATTAGAGACGAATCTGTTGCTGTTAGTTCAGATGGAGGGAATAGTTTCTGGTTGTGCTCTGTGTGAAGGGTCCTATATGGACATGAATTAAAAGTTTCAGAACCACAGAATGGTTTGGGTCGGAAGGGAAGATAAATTCCATCTTGTCCCACCCCCTGCCATGGGCAGGAACACCTTCCCCTAACCGGGTTGCTCCATGCCCTGTCCAACCTGGATGCCCAATGCAATGGACCTTTTTGCCATAATATGTTAAATACCTGTTGCAGTTGTTTCTGCAGGCTGGGAGCTAAAGGAGCAAAGCCCTGCTTGGAAATAAATTATAAAGGAGGGTGCTGGTCATATATCCCAGAAATATCCTTGCAAAACCTTACAGTTGTTTTTGGAAACTGCCTGGTGCTGCTTTTATTACTTATAAATGCCAAGGAAGAAATTAAATTGCTTTTCATACCGCATCCCTCCAACCTGGGGAAGTTTCTGTTGAAGTCTCTGGAGGAGAGAGCTTTACTTAATCCCCTTAAAATTGGTGTGAGTGCTCCACGTTGTTCTGCTGTTCCAGCCCTGTTTGTCCTTGTGTCTTCCCTTGCTCTTCTGAGGATGGGGAAGATGGGTGACTGGTTTTGGAGCAGTTTATTTATTGCATTATTCTGGATCACTGTGGTGTTGGTTGTGAACTGACTCTGGTTGGGGTTTGCTGTTTTTAAACTCATTTTTGAGTTGTGGTACTGAAGACTTTGCTCTGTGAATTACCTGCTCTTGAACATCTTTCCTTACATTTCCGATGACCTATTTGCTAGAAGGGATAATTAAAAATTACAAGTCTGGAGATATGGCAGAGACAGTGGGATGGAGAAAGCAATTTTCTTTGCTGAGGCTGTGTTGTGAACAAAACCTTGGATGCTTTGAGCAAAATTCTGTGCCTCAGAAAGAAAATAGGACAGTTTGACTTGATGAGGATTTATGTCCGTTGGGTTTCTGTGACTTTAAATACTGTCTACCACAGAATCTGAGTTATTAAACCTCGGTGACTGATGTATCTACACAGACCAAGGAGCGACCTTGAGCTTCTGCTAAGCTCTGAAAACACAAAGTTCATTTATTTAGATTTTCTTTCTCTGTCCCTAAAACTAGAATGGAGAAAAGGAATTGAGGGCTCACCTGAGAAGGTCAGAGAAGAGCAGGAGCCCTCAGAGGCAACAGAGTTGTTGTGAATATAACATTTCTACAAGTAAGACTTAACTTCTAGGTTACATTTTCTTGAAATCTGCTGGATTAGAGACTGGGCTTTGTAAATTCATCTGCCCTTGTCTTGAGTATTTATCTGACCACTCCACACCTTGAGTTTTGGCAATCACTACTCAATATTTCATCTTAAATTGATGGCGTGTACACTAAATACTCTCTGATTATGACCTGTATCTGTAGGAGATCCTTTAGGTAAGCGTTAGTGAGCTGAGCTTTACCTGCATCAGGACTGCTTTCTCCACTGCTGAGAGCCCAGGGGAGAGGAGACTTTAAATAGTGCTGGACCTGATTCCTCAGCTGTTGTAAACTCTCAAATTTTCCCAAGGCTTTGGGTTTTAAAGACAGAAGAGACAATAGACCCTCTACAGCCACATGTTTTAGTCTTGAGACCATATAAAATCTGACTTTATCTGGGATGCCATGTGCCAGGTTTGCAGCATCCCAGGACTTGAAGCAGTACTTTAATATTAGTTTAATAAATAATTAATAGATTTTAATATTAGTTATTTCCTCCCTGATATCTCAGGATGCAGATTCACACACACAGACCTCCAAACACACACACAACTTTTTTTATTTTGCACTTTTGCAGCATTCAAGTAGACACAAAGTAATGAAAGAAAGGAGTTAATTTCTCCCTTGTTTCCAATGAATTTTGCAAAGGGAGCAGCCACGGGCACTGGCATCACTCTGTGCTGAAGAGCAGAACTCTGCTGGCTCAATGACTCCAGTTAAGTAGCCCCAAGACACCCTCTGAGGCTAATAATAGCCTCTAAATAAGAGAAGTCTTACAGACTACTTTGGGATCAGCCTCTCAAGCCAAAAGCTATTTATTGTCAGAAAGTGTGGCATTGCAGGGTGCTTCCAGATCTGCCCCCTCTCCAAACTGTTCCCAGACACTGCAAAGTGTGAGCTTGCTCAAACTGATATTAACATTTAATTTTTAATGGACTAATTAAACTGACCACCACAAGACTCAGAGGTCAAGTGTAGTTTTGGTTTGTATCAGTTAATTTCTGTTTTTTTGGTAGGACTCTGACAAAATGCTGAGAAAATAATGTCTTTGTGTCAGGATTGTTTTATTCCCTTTAGTGTCTTGTGTAGTTAAACTTCTGCTCAATACTATAAATACCCTCTTGTTTCCCAGAATTTTCCAAGGGATAGAAAGCTTATTTAAGTTTTTAAACAGCTGTAGTAATAGGCAAACATGCCATTAAGATCCTAATCAAACGCACACAATTATTTTATTGTGCAAGCTTGGAGTTTTAATAGAATTAAAAATACAATTGAATTCAAGTCCAAGGTAACATAATCCCCCTCTGTGGTTCTGCTGATTGGAATTTTAAATTCCACGCAAGAATAAATGGAAATAAGTCTCTTTTGTAGAGCACTGTGGTGCCAAAATGTGTCATCTGTAATGACACGCTCATCAGATTTGGTCGCATAATTCGTACCTCTAATTTATTGGGCAATGAAGACTCTTAATATGTTCTTCATGTGTCTCCAAAGGTTTTATTTGGCCGCCAGCCTGAAAAATATCAATATTGTAAGGATTAAGCAACCAAACAAAAAAATAGTCCAACAGAGAGACTAAATCAATACAAAAGAAATGTTTGGGTTGCATGGAGTCATTGGACAAGGCAGGGGGATAAAGCTGTGGAGGAATCGATGTGCCAAAGGACAGGCAGGCAGAAACACCTTCTCCAGCTCAGCCAGGTGCTGCAAGGCTTGAAAAAACAAACGGGAGGTCTGTGGTGGGGAGATGAGTGCTGGGGATGGGGTGGTTGTCCGACCCACCACAGCAAACCCTTGTTTCTTGGTGTTTTACCCCAAAAACTGACGGTCTCAGCCAAGCGTGGCTCAGTGGTGTGAGACTGGTTCCACACCAGGTGAGTGATGGTTGTACTGGTGTAGACACAGAAAAATTCTGAAGTGTCTTTAGAAGGAGGAGGGTTGAAAGGTCATGGAAAACACAACCTAGATATTTATCCACAGGATGAGTCAGAAATGGGTTTTGAGTACAAATCTGTAATTAACAGCCCTATAATTGACTCATGGGCCCATCATCTGTACAATTAACTCCTTTCTGCTCATGTTGGACAAGCATTCGTTTGATCCAGATAGAGTTTGTAATTTCAGATCTATAGTTTTTAACTGAAAATCCATGTGGCTGAAGAAGATTAAAGTCTCCTCAAGGAGGACACTACCATCACACACAATATTTCTGTCTGATTTAAGGGTTTTGAGGATCTTATACCCTGAAGGTAACATGTTCCCTGTCAGACATGAGGCAAATCAAAAGTTGAAGCTTTTCTAAAATTTGTCAGTGGATCTGTCATGGATTTTTGTAATTAGCCAATAATCTCTGTGATCGTGAAGCTTTTGGAGATCTTCTGCTGTCACTGAGCTCCCTGGGGCTGCTGCAAAGGTGTGGGTTTGATTTTTCTATGGACTCGTAGAGTTGATCCCATCAGAGAAATCCCAGGAACTTGTAAATCAGGCAAAGAAAAATGCATAATTATTTCCTATGATACATTCTCATGCATTTCACAGAGAGCCTGTTAGAGATGCAGCTCTGGCTGCTTTGTTTTTACATTTTTAACTCCTTTGCCTTTCAAAGACCCGTCTTTCCATGAAAATTTATGGTGGGTGCAAAATTTCTCATCTCCCAAACAAACCAAGTAGCTGGAAAGGAGCAGCCAATTAAGATGCACGATGCTTTGCCCTAAGTGACAGCCCATAAATCAGAGCCCGTGGAATATTACATTTTAATGCACTGCCGAAGCCTCGTGCTCCGTGTATCCACAGCCCCCTGCATTGCTCAGGGATGAAGTCACTCCTTGGGGGAAGCGAGGGAGGTCACACTCATGCTATAAAAAGGTGTCAGGCCTTTGGTATGTTGTTTGTAAAAGTAAAAGAAACAAGATTCTGGGCGTCTGCTTGCTCTCACTGTTAGAGGAGGTGTTTAGGAACCTAAAGTGGGTTCCTTTCTTGCTGCTATTTAATAAATGTGATTTATTAGGAGACTGAAGAATGCTGTTAGTAGAAAGGCTTGTGAGAAAAATTAACAGAAAGCATGACTTGAAGGGGTGAAGCTCAGAGCAAACTCACTATATTTGGCAAGGAACACGTTAGCAAAACAATGCGCTTGGGAACTAAAAGAATCCCATCAGTTGAGAAACAGGGTAAAGAAAAACACCCTTCTGAGTGGAAATGGGTGTTAGAGATAGACACAGAGCCAGATCCACAATTTTCACAAAAATCACACAAGAGTGTGCAGAGTAGCAGCACAAAATTTCCTGAAACTTTATTTTATTCCTCTTTACTTTGATTTTTACTGTACACTGCCTGCCCCGCCATGGATCAGAATACAGGGGGAAAGGGCTGTCTGGAGCAGTCCACGCTGATTCCCCCGAATTTTGAGGTGATTCGTGGGGCAATGTCTCTGCTCCTCTTTTGGGGGTGATCCCCAGCTGAACGCATCCTGAATGTGGGGGATCCCCCCACAGGAGCTGCCAGGCAATTCTGGTGGGGGGCACCTGCCCTGCATCCCTAAACTTTTATGAAGCTGGTTCTTTCTTTGAGAAGAAGTTAATCTCCATCAGTTCCTGCTCTTCCCCATTCCCTCTGATCTCCGGCGCTGTCTCCGTGCCTGAGTGTGGCGGCTTTGTTGCTTTTATTTCCGAGGGGTCGAGCGCTTACAAGGCGAGAAATCCAAGAGAGGGGAAAAATCCCTCACCCAACCCCCAGAGCCCAAGGATGCGGGAAGGAAGAAGCGACGTCACTGCGAGTGCCAGCACCTCTTTCCCTGCGGTAAATGAGTTCTTCGGGAGTGGCAGGGAGATGGAGGAGACCGTTCCTGATCCATCACTCCGGAGGGCAGCGCATCCTCTGCAGAAAGGGGGCCCGGCAGGCCCCGGCCTCCGGAGCGGCTTCAATCCACCACAGGCTCAGCCACAAATACCTCCGCAGGCACCGAGTGCTGCTGAATAACTTGAAGGAGAAACACACACCTGGGAGCTCCTCTCCTTTGTGCTGGGGGCAGCTTGCAGGGCTAAAGGCGAGCTGATGGAGTCCTGTGGACTCCAATCAGGAGCTGATCCCCAGGCACCAGGGACTGGGCTGGTGGATCGGGAGAGCGGCGTGTGTGCACTGCTTTAATATTCCCTCTGGATGCATCCCCGACCTCTGAACGTTACACACGGGGTGAAACACTCGCTAGTGAATCAGGTTTTAGGCTGCTCTCAACGCCTGTGCTGTCCCCAGTCCCAAATTGGGCTGAAGCCAGGCCAATAAGCCCCTCTCTGGCTGAATTTCTTGAATAACTTGAAGGAGAAACACACACCTGGGAGCTCCTCTCCTTTGTGCTGGGGGTAGCTTGCAGGGGTAAAGGCGAGCTGATGGAGTCCTGTGGAGGTCAGGAGCTGATCCCCAGCACCAGGGGCTGGGCTTGTGGATCGGGAGAGCGGCGTGCGTGCACTGCTTTAATATTCCCTCTGGATGCATCCCCGACCTCTGAACGTTACACACGGGGTGAAACACTCGCTAGTGAATCAGGTTTTAGGCTGCTCTCAACGCCTGTGCTGTCCCCAGTCCCAAATTGGGCTGAAGCCAGGCCAATAAGCCCCTCTCTGGCTGAATTTCCAGGAGGAACCTTGCCCTCCTGCTCGGAACACAGCAGCACAGCCTGCCCTGCTACTGCTGGAGCTTCGGTGATCCCCAGGCTGAACAGGTCCTCTCCACTTCTTCACAGATGCAAAATTATGTCCTGTTTCCCCCTAGAAGCTCAGCTCCACCCGTGCTCAGCTCAGCTCCACCCATGCTCATCTCAGCTCCACCTGTGCTCAGCTCAGCTCAGCTCCACCCGTGCTCATTTATTCGTTTTTGTTGAATTTTAATGATCAAAGCATGAAGTTACAGGAAAGCACATCTCCCCCCTTAAAGATCCTTACATGAATAATTCCTGTGCGCATGTTCCTCGCTCATTGTTACACACAGCAGCCTTGGCAGATGAAGAGGTCAGTCCTTGGCCTACGCAAATGTTAATTCAGAGCTGAATTTCTTTTTCTTTTCCCCTTCCAGGTTGGCAGCTCTTCGTTTAAAATGAAAATACCTCCAATTTTCTTAAGTTTCTTATGCACAAAAATGCATTAATGATAAGGCAATTTTAGGCTACTTGAGCTTGTTTGACCTCGAAAGGTGTAGGAGTTAGTATGGGTTGTATTCCCTGAAATTATAATATAATATAATATCCCACATCTTGCACCCTGCTATGTATCCTGGAAAATCATAACCCACCAATTGAGAAATAATCTCTGGGCTCACACCAGTTTAACCAGGGAGAATATTTCACCTATTTTGTGTTCCCATCTCAATACCACATGGAAGTCCCATAATTAATTAAACCATATGAGAATTTAGGTAAGCAACTTAGGGAAAATATCAGAAATTGGTGATATTTGGTATAAAATTATACTGAATTTGGATTAAGCCCATCGTAGTGTTTTTGATGAATTCATAACTTCTCCTGCCTTTCTTTTTATCTTCTGAGGCAACTTCAGAAGATAAAGTTGGAAGAACAATGAAGCCACGTTCTCAGATTTCCAGCCAAAAGGGTGTCCTTCTCCTTTTTCATCTCATGTACCCCATCAAATAAAAAAAAATCAGATACTTCTGTTAGAGTAAAAGCAGCATGTAGGAGGAACCAGAGGAAAACAGGCTGGAGGCTTCCTCACCAAAGGCAAAATCTTATTGTTTGCTCCTTATCAACAGAAAGCAACAGCCACATTAAATGGAGCTGGGTAACAGAGTAATTAATTCCTGAAACTTTGTGTCATCTCTGCGCGTGATTAGGGAAGGGCTGGGATGAAAGGCTCTGTCTCTGGAGCTGCTGTTCTGTTTTATCTCTCGAGGTTATCGTGACAACATCCTCCTCCAGCCTGCGCTTGGGGCTGTGCAAAGCTCTTCCAAACCTCGCTGTCCATCAGTGGGAGTCAGACGTGGGGGCTGGCACATCTGGGCTTTGTGTGAAGCCAGAAAAGGCCCTCAGCCATCAGGCAGATGTCAAACCCAAAGGTGTGCAGCGGGGATGAGGCTTTTCCTCTTGCTTTCCCCTTCCAAGTGAAGCAGGATTACCTTGGCCTGGGATCTGAGCAGGGAGGGAGTGGATGCTCTTGTAGTTTTCCTTTGCTGAGAAACAGCCAAAATGAAAGTTTGCCAAGAGTCAGGGAGATTCCAGTGCAGGAGCAGAGCAGAGGGTTGTCCTGTTTGGTATCACAGATCCATGGATGGCCAAACCCACGGGCAGTAAGGGGAGCTGCAGTGTGGTCTGTCCTGCAGGTTGTATAAAAGGTGGATCATTTTTTCATGGAAAGCCTCATTTGAATGGCCTCCTCTTTTCCTTGAGATGATTTAGACTATGGGAATAACTGGCATAAGGAGCATCTGCACTGCTGCTTTGTGTTCTTACCTTTTGTTTCCCTTGTGTTGGGGACCTTAAAAACGCACAGGACAGGGAACACTCCCCTGGAGCTCCTGTGCTAAGCAAGGAGTGTTGGTTTTTATTGTAATCATTATTATTGTTGCAAATGCCGCCATTCCCACCTGCCTGCACCTTCTCCCCAAGACAAAGCCCTGCCTGGTGCTTCCTGGGACATTTCCCAGCCAGGCTGCTGTGTCCCAGTTGCGCTGCCCATTTCATGCTAAGCACACACGGACTTTGCAAAATGGGGATCGCTAATCTTTGTTTTTCCTAGATTTCCTCCAACCTTTTTAAGACCCATTCGAGGTCAGTGAGAGCTGTGAACTCTTCAAATTATATTCTGAATAGCTTCACACTTGCCCTTTGTATTCATTTGCACTAATCAGTCTCTTCCCTGTTGTCGCTGAGGGAGTCACTCACCTCCTCCCCACTCCACTTCTGGAGTTTGCATAGTGTGGTCGATTATGACCCAGTTTGGGTAATTTGTCCTCGTAAGGATTCATTTATCACTATCCAGAACCCACTTCAGCAAAACCCTTAAATGTGCTTTCAAATGCTGTACTTACAAAGAATTAAAATAAGCACTTGCTTGAATGGTCTGGAGGTGGAGAAATTGTGTGTAATCACGCTTCTCCCTCACTGATAGTACTGACAAATGTTCCACCTTACAGCATTTTGCAAAAAGTAACAATTGGAGATAAATAATTTTGATAAGCAGAATCAAATAACAGCAGCGTGTCATTCCTGATTAGATTTGACATTGTGCTAACATCCATCTTCCCCAAACAGCTGCGTTGATGCCAGGCTTTCCTGCTGGAATCTGCCTCTAAATAATAAAACTGTCCAAAATGTACAAAAAGATTTATTTCAATTCCGAGAGCATTGATTTGCTAGAGAATAGCAGAGGAAACCGTGGTGTTTGGTGGATACCTTCGAAGCACATTCATGTAATTGATTCTTTTGCAACCAAATGCAGAAGCAATATTAAATAGAGTTGCTTCAATTTGAATGCTGCTCCGCATGGCCGATAGTTCTGCAGCCACTACAGTTGGTTTTATTTTTATATATATATATAAACACATGCACACACACACACACACACATATATATATATATATATATCTCTCTAAAATCTTTACCAGCTGAGTTGTGGCAGTGAAAACTACCTGGATCCAAGCAAAGTTCTTACTGAAACTCCCCTCTACATTTTTATTTAAACCACATTGAAAGTTAAATCTTGACTAAATAGATTGGGGAAAGTTTTAATGTGTGAACATGTTGACTCTGAGTACCACTAAATACTCTGTTTAATTTGCATTTGTTAGAAAATTTTCCCATTAGAACCACAGCAGAGTGTGAGCTGTGGCACCGTGAATGGTTTCAGGACAGGACTTTTACACCTTATTAGCAGTGCAGTAAGGGAAAAATACTTTTAAAAGCATTAAGGGGGAAAAAATGTCATTAAGAACATATTTGTCAGCTTCCAGAGATGCTAATGAATAGGAACATAATGGCACTAACAGCTGGAGATCATCTTCTTTTCCAGAGAAAACTTTAACCTCACACACTTCTTTCATCTTGGTATGGAAATATGCACTAATGAAAGCTCTTCCCAGGACAGGAGCTATTGGGGGGTTTAAGATGTGGCAAAATAAAAAGCTTTATGTGTGCAGTTCTCCTTTCTGCTTATTTATATTTAAATTATAATTATTTATTTTTAACATATAAATAAAACTCATTACAAAGAGTAACAAGAGGAGGCTGTGAAAGAAGCCAAAATATTGAGGTCTTACACATAAATATTAATTTGTGGTGGTGGTGGCAGCACCGTGCTTGTCACACAAGGTGGAAAACCCATGAGAAGATGTCTGATATTCTCACTGCAAATATTTCTGAGGCTGAGGAGCGATCCTGGGGGGAGGGAGACTGTTTTTGCTTTTCATTAGCCTAATCTCGTCAGAGTTTAATAGCAAAAACCTGATAAACCTCATGTTCTTTTCATTAAAGAAACCTGTATCTCCTCTAGTTCCGTGCTTGCTATCTGTTGGCATTATTAAGGAGTTTATCATTCTGACTTCTCATGCAAATTACAAAGGGATTGGAAGGATTTGCTCCCAGCTGAGGAACGTACCCAGTGGATCCAGTGGACCTGAGCACTGTAATTGGCACCTAAATATGCTTTAGGCAGATGGTACTGTAGATTGTGCCAGCAAATTACTTCTTGACCATGGCTACTTCTCTGCTGTGTGTTATTTTGTAGATTTAAATCTATCCTTTATTCTTGTCAAAATACCAGTGGGAGTATTTTGAAGTGTAATTTGAAGCTGCTTACTCCGAAAGGTGTTAATACAGAGAAATGAATCAAAATCACAGCACAATTTTTGAAGGCGTCTTTGTCTCAGGATAAAAGTGACATCTGTGTGTCACAGGCTGAGAACTGCACCTGGGACAGCTTTGCCTTTTGTCTCGGACGAAGAGCAAGAGTTGAGTCCTAAAAATTAGTGCAAACAGACAACCCAAAATGAGCTGACCCTTTAAAGGGAGGGAACTTTCCGGTGCACTGAGACACCCTACAGGTGTACCTGTCTTGCCTTTTTCTCACGTTAACTTCATACCCTCTGATGCTAACTCAGTGATCAGCAGCAAAAGGGCCCTTTTGATGAGAAACGTGAAGAATACGTGTAGTCTGACTAGACTGTGAAAATGTGATGTTTAAAATACTACAGAGAAATACCCTGGGTGTGTTTGTGCTTTCTGTGTGAGCACAGTGTCACCAGCTCCACACATTCCAGCTCTGGAATGGTTCAAACAGAATCTGTCTCCCACCTCCTCGAGAGTGTCTTAAAATTGTCTTTGAAGTGTGGTAAAAGTACACATTTGATTCTCACGATGGTGTTTTCAGTCTGAGCTCAGCTGCATTTAAGCTGCAGCTTTCCAAAACCAAATCAGAGCTGTTCAGGCTGCTGGGCTATGAGAAAATAAAGAGCTACTTAGGGGTGAAATAAAGTCACCGTTGCTTTCTGCTACAATCAGAATAGAAATATTGCAAATGGTGTTCAAAAGGGAACAGGAGGAGCCTCCTGGTCACCTGCTCTGGTCTCGCTGTTGTTTGAGCTGCTGTGCCACCACTAAATCAGGAGTAGTGGCAAAGAAATGAGTCAAAGAAGCCCCACAAATATGAAGCACTTTGCCAGGGAAAATCAAACTGCTGTAATATGTGAATCACTGCTCACTCTCTGAGTCTCTATCTCTGTTGTTTTCTCCGTGTCTGTTTTATGAGCTGCTTTTTAGTTGCCTTCTTGGCCGAACCAGTCCTCCAGCAGAACTGCAAGACCTGCTCCAGCTGAGGCAGCTGTGGACACCTGCCACGGCAGCTCTCCATAGCCTAATTATGAGCCAGCTGCAGGTCCAGCACCTCTGGGATATCCAGAGAAACCTCCCCAAAATGCAGCCATTTATAGTCTTTGCTTTTCACTGGCTACCTTCGATTTCCCCTTTTATCAGACTGAACAAAACATGTTTCAGCTCCAGCTATCACTGAGTGTCTGAAGGTTTTCCTAGCTGGGGATTTAGCGGGGAGGAATTCGGAGTTAATGGCCCTGTATGCGATGCTGTTGCTAAGAAACCCTGGCTTGGCTCTGTAATGTCCTTTTGCAGTTCCTCCCTGATGGACACACTCGTGTTTCAGCCTCTTGGCTTGTCCAGAGCAGGGTGCGCTCTGCTCTCAGCTTGCCTGGCTCAGCCCTCCGCAAAATGATGTGGGATCCAATTTCCCCTGTTTTCTACCCACTTTAGCCCTCGTTTTCTGAAGTCATGAACCCCCTCCTGCCCTTGGCAGGTGCCCGCAGTCCATCACGTATTTGCTGTCTGGGACTGGCCGTGCTGCAGCGTATTCCTGGCCTTAAATGTCTCGTATCCAGGAGATATCATCACCTGGCTAGAGACACAGAGACAATTTAAAAACATAACCCATCTGTTTTACACTGGTAATACGCAGTTTTCTCGTTGCCATGGCAAACCTGGAAAGAAGAGCAGGGAGCGATGTTCAGGTGAGGGAACTCTGCCTCGGCGGGGAGGCAGGAAACAGGTTTGGGGTCGTTTTCTTTTTGATGGGGTGCAGAAATCCATAGGGATGAAACCAGATGTCTCTGTTGTGGGAGTTTCCTTGAGCCACCACCCTCTCTTGGTCTGACATTAGTATGGGAGAGCCAAGGAACCCTGCACTGGGTCCTACAGGCTTTATGAGACTTGGTTTGCAGGGATGGTGTTTGTCCCAGTGTTGGCTCTGGATCTGACACCAGGCAAGCAACGTAGTTCCTCTTCCTTATTTCTGATGTGTGGGTGGAAGGAAAATGCTGGAAGCTGGAGAAGGGGTTTCTAAAGACGAGGTCCTCCTTATGCTCAGGTTTCCCCATGCTTTTCCCTTCTCCAAGCTGGCAGAGCTGTCCCTCAGGTATCTGGAGCCCAGAATTTCACCCACGTGTTGCTGATACAGCTCATGTCAAGTTGGCCTTCTGAAATCATTGTGAGACACCAAGGAAAAACAATTCAGAGGAAAGACACATCATTCTCATGTGTTGGCACTGATAAGGATGAAGTCCATCAAAGACCTTGAAGCTCCACTGGAGAGAGCAGAGATGGCCTCTATGCAGCTGGAGCTATTCAGGGGTTTGCTTCTAATTTACACTACACAGTATTTTGCATTAGTATTGAAATTGAGCAGACTTGGTGCTGATCTCACCCTGACTTTATAAGAAATAGGGTAAATAAATCTCTTGCACTGTGCAGTCTCTGGTCACCCTCAATATGACATCAAAATTAGTTGATGGAGCTGTATTATCACTTTCCTCTCTTCTGTCTTTTGGCCATAATTAGCAGGGACACTTTCTGTCAATCAAGTGTCAAAATTGAATGCTTTCCCTTCATCCATCAAAATTCTGTGCCAAAGAGAATCGTTGTTCCCTTGGGCAGCTGCTGGGGAGCAGAGTGATGGGCTGGGTTAGTAACAGACTTAACTTTAAGTGCTAATGATGACGTTTACACAGGTTCAGGAGCCTCAGGAAGATGAAAGGCTCTCAGAAACTGTGTCATTCTCCGTGCCACCAAGGGAAAGGCAGTTGGGGATGCTCAGGACCCAGCAGTGAGGCCGGAGGATGCGCTGGCTGCTCAGCCCCAGGGCTCTGTCAGGCTGTGAGGGCAGGGCGAGCGTGGCAGCAGGTCAGTGTGCTTCCACCTGACCCATTTTGGGCCATGTCCCACCCAGCCAGGGCTGGACAGCCAGGGCTGGATGCCTGCCTTGACCTGCCCCTTCAGGAGTGTGTAAGCTCCATCCCGAAAAGCGAGTTAGACACTGAAATGCCTCACTTACACCAGGAGCCCAAGAACTGAGGGCCGGTTTCAAAACAAAAAGAGTCCCTGAGTCGCTTCAGGGGGGTTGAATGTTTTAATCAAAACCTTTTCTATTTACCTAATAGTCCATGTCTGGAGAAGAGGGAGGCTTTTAAATATCTCCTGCCCTGCTGCTGTTGTGGTTTCACCTGCCTCGCTCTGCTGGGGCACTGCAGTGATCTCATCTCTCCCCGTGCCTGGCTGCAGCCCAAGCTCCTCACTCCCTGGCACAGGGACACGACTGCTGGAAAATCCCAGCCCTTCCAAGGGCTGCCTGCAAAATGCTGCTTCCCCAGTCCCATACTGGTGACACTTACTCCTCTTGTCCTTTATTAAAGTTTAATTTCATTGCTTTGCCAAACAATCCTGCCGCAAAGGCTACAGATGAAAGCGAGGAAAGGAGGTTAATGCAATATTTGTTATCCCTGTCTGCAGGGGTATTTGGGATTTTCACTGCTTTCAAATTGCTGAAATAAATGCCACAAGCAAAGTTTACAAATGCGGAGTGAGTAATTTAGATATAAAATCGCTCAGCCATGAAGTCAAGGTTCAGAGTTAAATCACAAAACCCAAGGAACCCAAAACAAAGAAGACATTGTTTTCTGCAGGTAGGGAAATTTAGAAGCAAATTGTTTCCCCCCTTTTCATCAGGAAGAAAAATCCACTTAGTGTCACATGAGGCTTTCCTACATGAAAAAAGTGAGGAGGTGCTGCCTCTGCACTGCACATCCCATTGGATACAACAGAGCTAAAAGCACCTTCACAGGCACATCTAGAAAACCTAATAGATAAAAAAATAATGATTCCAACTGAGACAAACATTTGAATAATCTGTAATTACTGTTGAATACCCCATTTGTTGTTTTTTTGCTGAAAATGTCATAATTTTGACAAACGGTCATGCTCAGGTAGAATGAAAATAACATGAGTGAAAAGAAATGGGAAGTGCCCACAGAGTTCTGTCAAAATGCCATCCCAAACACTGGAGGAGGATGAACTTAAACATCATCAGGACTTGCATGTTTTCTAAATGAAACCTCCCTATTGACATGCCCTTAAAATTGTGGGTTTTTCATTGAAAAGAACAGCGCAGAAGAGTTTGACACATTTCCTGTATGGGCACCTCCCCAGGTGCCACATCCACTTTGAATATTTCCAGGGATGACGATTCCACCACTTTCCTGGGCAGCCTGTTCTGGTGCCTGACCATCCTTTATGTGACGAAATTTTTCCTATTATTCCCTGGCACAACTTCTAAAGGGGCTGCTTGCATGACTTGTTCTTGCTCATAGGGAACGTTAAGTCTGAAGCCGTGGATACAGACAAAACTGATCACACGATAACATCCTTTAGGAAAAAAAATACTCCTTTGCTGCTTTTTATAGATGTAGTTTACAGAAATAACAAGTTTAAACACTGGTCTGAAAAAATCGGCTTTATTTTAGGAGGAGATTATTCAGGTCTGGGCCCATAAAAGTAAATGACACACTGAAGAAGTGTCTTGAATGTGAAGATTTTGCTCCAAAGATATAATCATGTCAGGGTTATTAAATGCTGAATATAGTCTCATTTTATCTTTATTTTCTAGATAGTTATTTTTATTCCACCTAAATAGGGTTGGGGATATTGGCTGCAATGATACAAGTCAAAATGAGGCAGTAATGGACACAGGAATCAAGAAATTGTACAAATTGCAACTAATCCAATATATCCAGGGTATTGTACACCCACAGGTGACATTATCCCATGAGTCAAATGGTTTAGATGAATAAAAAAAGGCGTGGATTTCTCAGTCTTCGAAAGGAATCGATGCCGTTTCTGTGGATGAATGGGAATGGGTGAGAAGGAAATGCGGGAATAAAACAATTATCAGTCAGGAGCTGCACGGGGGCTCCGCCGGCAGGGCCGGTGCAGATGGAGCAGCTGGTGTGGTCCTCAGCATCACCTTTATCTGCAGCAGGAACTAAATCCCCCTCCCAGGCTCCCCGAGACAGCTGGGTTTGTGTGAGTGCTTGATAAAACTTGACCCTCTGATCCGCTGTACTCAGCCGAGGTTTATCAACCTGTGTTTCCACTGTTTGAATTTCAGCTTTTTCTAATGCTCTGCCAATAAAGGGTTTTTTTCTAAGATAGAATTGCTAAGCCCAGCGTTTTGTTAGTGTCACATCCAAGGTTTTAAGCAGCAGAGCTGCTCAAGAAGGCAGCTCCCAAGGAAATTTAAATACTTGCTTTAAGAGTATTCTCCATCCCTTCTTTTATCTATGAACAAATACAGACACTTGCAGGGAGAGATTTGCAGGTTGCCAGTTTTCGTGACTTTATTGAAGTCTCAGAATCCTTGACATTTTTCTGATGTGACAAATCTGGTGCTTTTTTTTGGTTTGGTTTTTCTTTTGTTTCTAACATTTCTGGTTAAAAGAAGTGCCATCCTGAGGGTGAAACAAAGATCTCAGGAGCTGATGTGAACGAACCCAGTGTGTTTGATTTTTACATCTTGTTTTTTAAGCCCCTCTCAGGACTCTAGTGACCCTCTCTCATTATTGCAACCTGAGCAGATTACCAAGATAATATTAATTGGTCTCTCAACATTCACAACAACACATAAAACTTCAGTCTCTTCCATATCATTGGTGGGAAAAACAAACAAAGCTCAGTTGTCTTCTAACACTTTCAGTTCATTCAAACCCCAGAAAAGCTTGTGATAGTGAAATTCCCTTCAGGAAGGGTTTTCTTTCACCTTTGACACGGAGGAGATAGAGCATCCTGTTTGCAGCAGGAGCTGCTTGTTAAAGCAGAACAACTCCCATTTGGTAGCTGAGTATCAGGGAAAGCCAAACAAGTCCCTTCCTGGTGGTGGCATCTCTCCTTTGTGGTGTGTGACATTTCCACAGGCTGCAGAGTGTGTGTTTACAGGTGGGAACTGGTGTGTTGAGGCTTTAGATGACCCGTCCAAGAGCCTGGAGCTCATTTTGGACAAAGTGAGAACCAGTCCTGTACCTCATCCAAGACCTTTTATGCGAGCACAGATGGGCACCGCTCCTCCAGAGCCAGCTCACAGCAGCTGGAAGTCTGATCCTGGTGTTGGCACCCGGAATTTCTGTTGTTCTCTTCCTTCTTATCTAAATAAAGCAGCTATTGTTTCTGGAATGTAACAGTTGCACAATCAGCCATGGAGGCGACAAATCAGTGATTACCCAACAGAAAGGAGAAGCAGCAGCTGTAGGGCCGGGTGTCACCGTGCCGTGTCCGCCTTTGGAAAGGTTGTTTTGGTTCTTGGCAAGTTTGAATGGAGTTTCTCTTGCAGGAGTTGGATTTGCTGGTTTGGCGCCGTGCCCGCCACATTTCTCAAAGTTTGACATTGTTCCTGGCCTGGCAGTTTGCAGCTCTCTGGGGAATTCAGCCTCTCGAATATTTCTGTAAACAACAACAGCCCAGCCATAAAGTTTGGAGTCTGGTTTGCTGGCGGAGTCGTGGGCTCTTTAGCTCAAGGCATGGCCCAAAGCAGCAGGACCCCATCCCAGCTGCTTCAGCCTCTGCTCCAACTCAGTTTTCCCAACTAAACCATAAGCATAACAGGGGAATTTATATTAAATTGTTTTTTTTTCTTCTAGGGTGAGTGGTAATTTTTTTACTATAATGTTCATTAGTTTAACTAACACAGCTGGGGTGAATAAGCAAGTTTTTAGGCATGTGATCACTTCTTCATCTGGATGATGTTCTTGTAGCTCTAGTGAGATTTTACCCAAATAAGAAAATATTGTTTATTTTCTAAATGACCCTGGCAGTGTTTTAGTGAGATGAAATGCTGAGCCTTTTAATCTTTAAAATTTTGGCCAGATTCTAGTGAATTTTGTCTCACTTCTATCATTAGCTGTGATTTAGAGCTATGAAACTGAGGCAAAGAAGAAAAGTCCTTTCCAATGGAATGATTAAAAAAACTCAGAAAGACACAACAAAATACAACAGTTCTTCTTTCCCTACTCGGTTCAGATATGTCTTGGATCCATTAACAGGAATTTCTTTAGCAACAGGTGGTTTCTCCAAGGAGAATATGGACATCTGTCCTTGCAGGCAGGTCTGGAACTCACATGCTTTTTCTGAGCAAATACGAGCTTTTAAATGGAGAGAGAGTGTAAAGAGGAAATACTAAATTTATTTCTGTGTCGTTGGCTTCAAAACATATCAAAACAATGCAAAATCGACATTTTAATTGAAGTGGTTTAAAGTCCAACTTTGAAAGAAGCTTCTGCCCCATAAAGGAGATGTCAATGAAAAGCTTTGATTATTAAAGAGCTGCTCCTACCCTGCAGAGCTCCACTTCTTGATGTTATTTTCATTTCCAAAAACGTGGGGTTTGTAAAGAGAAACTAATATGCTGAAAAAATGACCAGCTTTATTGCTGAGCATGTTTTCCTCTGGAATTCTAGTGCCATTCACTGGTCTGATGGCTTTCTTTTGCATCTGGGAAGCTCTGAAGGCAGCTCTTTGCCAGTTACACACAAACCATTCACAGCCCAGAGAGACGGGCTCCTCAGTAATTACTGTAATGGGTTCTTTGCAGTGTTTCTTGAAAGGTGATTGAGCCCCTAATGCAGACACCAGATATTTTTTTCTTCACTTAATGGTGTGGTAAATTATTCCTGCGAGGGGGCTCATTGAATGCCTCCTTTGAAACAAGTTAAAGGCCACAAAGGAAGGAAAAAGCTGTAGCTCTCTTCTTAGAAATAACAGGAGAAAATATTTATGGAGTGGTTCAGATTGAGATCTTCCCAGTGTTTCTGTAAGGCTGTGTCTGTCAACAGCGTCTGGCACAAGCACACGGATGGGGCAGATGGCTCAGGGTGGAGTTTCCAGCTGCAAGAGATGCAGGACAGCCTGGGTGGAGGAAAACGGGCTCCATGTGCTCAGAGCTTCTGCCCTGTGATCCTGATGCCCGTGGGCGTTGCGGCTTTGCAGATCAGCTTCTCATCTGGGTGGAAGTGAGGGGTGTTAAAACAGTGCAGGACTGGTTCAAGAGAGGGGAACAGGTTGGATATTAGGAAAAATTTCTTCGCTGTAAGGGTGGAAAGCACTGGAATGGGCTCCTCAGGGAAGTGGAGGAGTCACCATCCATAAAAACGTTCAAAAACTGAGCAGAGATAACACTTTGTGATGTGGGTTAATGGGCACAGGGCACTTGGCTGAAGGTTGGGCTTGATGATCTTGGGGGCCTTTTCCAACCTTCAGGATTTCAAGGTTCCATGATTCTATGACTCTAGGATTCCATGAGCTTGGCTTTTACAAAGGGAGATTTCTTCTACTGCTAAGTGAATAAACTGATTGATGTGTCCAAGTGCAATTAGCAAATGCTACAGCAGGAAAGGCTTCCTAATCAGAATCATTAATCTGGCAAAAATGTACTGTTGCATGTCTTGCACGTCCTCTTTTTTTTGGACTCAGCAAAAACCACATCAGCCAACCTCAATAATATAAATAACACTGGGCTTTATTTATAATTTACCCATATAAATATCTTATTTTTACACATTATAGTGTCTACCCGCCATAACCCAAACTGCCTTGAATTTCCAGGGCTGCAGGGCTGCCTGTTTATTGGTTCCAAAGACAGGATTTGGAACTTTCACATGAACATTCTTAATTTTTCCCCAAACTTGCGCAGATAGGAGAAGTTTTTGCAGGCAGGGATGAGGGAGTATTTGAGAATTGGCTGTGATTTAGAGAAAGCAGAACATGCTGCTGATCCATGTGCAGTCAGTGTCTCCATGATTCCAGTGCCCCAAACCTGTGGGTTGCCCAGGCATCAGGAGGGGAAGCTTCCCTTCTCACCTCCTTCGAGGGAATGAGAGCATCCATCTTTATTCATGGGACTGAAGTCATACAGAAGGTTATAATTTGATTTAAAAAGAAAAGTTCCAGAAATTTAGTCAATCATCTGAGCAAATCAGTTTTACCTGCTCTTCAATAAGAGGCTTCAACTGGGAAAAATATAAATCCAACAATTCAATTGGGGTTGTCCAGCCTGGAGAAAAGCAGGCTCTGGGGGAGACTTTAGAGCCCCTTCCAGTGCCTAAAGGGATTCCAAGAGAACTGGAGAGGAACTTTGGACAAGGGATGGAGTGACAGGACACGGGGAATGGCTTCCCACTGCCAGAGGGCTGGATTAGATGGCGTGTTGGGAAGGAATCCTTCCCTGTGAGGGCGGGGAGGCCCTGGCACAGGGTGCCCAGAGAAGCTGTGGCTGCCCCATCCCAAGGCCAGGCTGGATGGAGCTTGGAGCAACCAGTGAGAGGTGTTCCTGCCCATGGCAGGAGCGGTAGAATGGGACGATCTGTAAGAACTCCTCCAACCCAAACCATTCCATGATTCCATAATGTGGGAGATGCTGGAAGGCATTTGCACACTCAGGAGCCCCTCATGCTGCCGAGCCCTGGGTCTGGCTCTGGAGTGGGCCTGCAGAAAACACGGGGAGAGCTTGGACAGGGAGGCCCGAAGTGATCTGAGTATTTTCTTTTTCCTCCCTGCAAAAACCACCCCCGTGGCTGTTACTCGAGAAGCTCTTTGGTAACATTAAACACTAATGAATTGCACAATTTGCCCACACACATCCCGGTCTGTGCTCCGAGGGCCTCGTTAGCCAGCGAGGTTTCCTTGGCAGCCCGGAGCTCTGAACACTGCTCCCCGGGGATGGGTGTTCAAAGGATCCATCCACGCAGTGCAGCTTTCTGACTTTTCTCGCCATGGGAGCAGGTCCCCAGTGGTGAGAGCTGACTGCTCACACAGAATCAGACTTAAACATCTTCTCTATTTCCATGTGGCAGAGTCGGCCGAGGAGCCCAGGAATCCTTATGCAGCCTGCCTTGATAAAATTATGATCGTGCCCGTCCTCTTTCATTTAGTCACTCCTGCTGCCGAGAATTAATTTTAGACTCTGCTGGCTTTTGTCAGTAGATCTCAGGATATATAATCTATGCTTTATTTTATTTTGTGCTCATCTGGGCAGTAGCTGGAGTGTATAAAATGGGGTCTCCTGGAACAACTTTATTGCTTCAGCCTCTTCCTTGAATGAGTTTTTGGCGCACGTATAATTTTTCCCTCGTCTCCGACAGAAAGCAATTTCCTTTTTCCCCTGCACGTCCTTCAGGCTCTGGTGACTCTGCCCTGCAGAAAACCAACTTTGTCGACCTAATCTTGCTTCTGGGGGTGGCAAATTGTCCTCACCTGAGCACCCCAGCGCAGCACATCATCTCTGACAGCAGCAGGCAGAACCCTTGCCCCCCTAAGAGATTGTTTGATCTCTTTTTGAGGTGACGTCAAAGCGCTAAGGGAGGATTGTTATGGTTCCTTCACCTCTTAAAATTGATCCTTGTAGTGAGGAAGTGATGAAATTGGAATGGGAAAAGCTGGGATGCTGACAGGACTTTGACAGCTGTAACTTTTATTTAGCTGGTTGTCTCGCTTGCAGCCTTACTGATGTGTTATCAACCTCAAGCCAAGGGGAATGACATGGCAAGGGAAAGGTGTTGTCTTCATTTTTTCCTTTTTTTTTTTTCATTTTAGGGGACCAAGAAGTATCTTTTAATCTCCACTAGATATACCTGTGTTTATATCTGAGGTCCATATTTTTTCTTTTAAGAAGAATTTTACGTTTTCACAAAGAACTCTCTGGGTTAGTGGAAGTGTTGCTCAGCAGAAATGTCTGAGCCATAATATGGTGAGAGATGAAGGGTTTGTCTCATTACCCTTCTTCTCTAGATTTTTAGTGGGCAAAAGGCAGGAAGTTTCTCTTGATTTGAATGAGAAACATCAAATTTCTTCTGCTTATAAGAAGGACCCTTTGAAAGCTGTGTTGCAGACTGACACAGGACTTCCAGAGAAATGGTGTCAGGAATGGTTTGGTCTTTTCAGCTTTGTTTTCACTGTGTGTGTAGGCTGGAGGTTTGGAAATGCCTTTTTTACTTTCATGAGGAAGACTCAGAGGATTTTATTTTCCAATACAGTTTCCACTGTGTTCATGGGAAAAGATTTGTTTTGCTAAGCAGAGTATAAACACAGCACTGTGGCAGATCCCTCTAAAAATTGGTTCAAGTCAATGCTGATCTTCTTTTCCCACATTTTTACTGGAAAATATTTTTTCTGATTTCTCTGGCATCTCTCTAATCCTAAAAAATTGCAAATGAGAGAAGCATTTGCCCCCCTGAGCTTCATGTGTCACATACTGCTCCAGCAACACTAAACTTCCCAAAGAGAAAGAGAAGAAATATCAGAGAATGTAGCGCTCTAGCTTCAGATAAGGAGGTTGGAAAAATTTAGGATAATGTAATTTAGTTTGTTTTGAATTACTTTAAAATCAGAAAGCCTGGGAGTTCTCCATGTACCAGTTTCTGGTCACAGTCTATGTAAATCTGGAAGGGAGCCATCAGCTCAAGGAGGAGAACTCTGGTGTACATTTGTATTATTGAAAGCAGATGTGGGCTTAGGGCTCCAGCCAAAATTTCAGAGTAGGAAAAAAATGGTCTGTCCTCAATTCCTCATTGGTCAGAAAGGATGGGATGAATCAATACTGGTGCATTAGTGCTGGGGAGATGGCTTTCAGGCCTGACATGTCTGATAGAGATGCTAGGTCGGTCTAGAAGTGGTAAGAAAATCAAAGCGCTGCTGCCTGAGTGCAGCTGTGCCCCTGCTGTACAATTGTTATACGGTCAGGATTGGCCCTGGCACAGGGTGCCCAGAGCAGCTGTGGCTGCCCCTGGATCCCTGGAAGTGTCCAAGGCCAGTTTGGAGGGGGCTTGGAGCAGCCTGGGGCAGTGGAAGGTCCCTGCCCTGGCAGGGGGTGGAATGGGATGAGCTTGAAGATCCTCTCCAATCCAAACCATGCCATGGTTCTTTGTGTGAGTCTATGGTTTGTGGTGTGGTTTAAAATGGAGCTTCCATCACAGTGAGCCTCAAACCCCTTTTGTATTAGCAGGCAGTGCATGAACACCCTGAGTGCTGAGAATCCTCCCAATCCCCTCACCAAGGCATTTCCAGGCACAGGTTTTATTTTATTATTTTAATGAAACATAACCCTCTCAGTAAGGAGGATTCTGCCCTTTCCCTCCTGCATTTTGGAGACATAACTGTGATTTGTTATGGCCCTTTTGTCTGGGGAAGATTTGCTCCTCAATGAGTGGTTTCTGGCTAATCTTTACTACTTCAAATTTTGTGGTAAGATCTTCTTTCGACAGAACTAGGTCGAGTATATTTCAATTGCCTCGTGTTCTTGAGATCAGTTTGTCAGAGAGTCCTAAATAACACATTGCTTTATTCATAAACAGCCCGAGCAAGCCAGGATTTGCAGCACGTTCAGGGTGTGACAGTGATGTGTTACTCTGAGCTTATCAAAGGGCTCCACTGCCTAAGCCACCAGCACAAAGAAAATACACTGAAGAATTATTTGGGCCTCATTTATTTAATGAGCCGGCAGTAAAAATGAAACCTCCAAACTCGCAATGCTTGAAAAGCAAATCGCAGCGCAGATTTTTCAAATCTGTAGAAGTCCAGAGCTTTTCATTGGGTGGAAATAAATGTGGCCATTGGTTCATACAGAAATTGCAGCTTCATAAAGCATGTGAAATTGCTGGGGGATTTCTGTGAGCTGTGGAGGTGGTGATTTCTGACTGGGAGCAGAATCTCACATATAATAAATACCTGGGCTTTGAACCCATGAAGGAGAACTTAAAACATTAACAGTGATTCAAATACCAATAATCATGAAGAAAGAAAAGGAGGAATATTTTAGTTGTTGGTCTGATTCTCTCCTATTCTAGCTAATAAAAAGCCAATTTTTCCAGCTTCTATCTTTTATGTTGTCTGAAGTTCTGGTTCCCTGCACATCAGAGGGAGCAGGTGTCTGGGCTGGGAGTCAAGAGACTGACTTAATTTTTTTTTCTTATTTTTACTTTAGCCATGACTTGTTATTTGAGATTAGAAACATAATCATACAATCCTGGAATGATTTGGGTTGGAAGACTCCTTTAATACCACCTCATTCCCACCCAGCCTGCCACGAGCAGGGACACTTTCCACTGGACCAGGCTGCTCAGGGCCTCGTCCCCCTGTCTGTGTGATCCTTTGCTGATCCTCTCAGGAGATTCCAGGGGAGGTAATGGAGAACAATTACTTCCAGCTGCACTTTTCCAGAGCAAATGACACTCATCTCAAACTGCAAAAACTATGTTGGCTTCCTCCAGCATGGTTTCATTCCTGTTTTTTGCTTTCCCTCTCTGTCTCCACAGCTGTTGAATCCCTGCATTCCTTGAATGACCAGATCTCCCATTTTATCGTCAACAAGTCAAAAACCCTGGACGAGGACGAAGATGCCTTTTTGCCCAGTGAGAAGGAATCTCTGAAAAGTGCCATGATGCTGATGAGGCACCTCCTGATGGATGCACAGGTAGGAAATCAATACACACACGTGTGTTAGGATGTGAGGAAGGCACACTACACGGATCTGGAGGAATATATCATTTTTACGTGCGGTTTTAGCAGTGGAGAACATTAATTGCTGACTCTTCTTTAAAACTGATTTTGGCTTCTGAAATCTGCAGCTGTGGGAAGGACATCTCAGTGCACAGAGTGTGCAGCTTGTGCTGGGGCTGAGCCTCAGATTCAGGGTTGAAAATGGTTCTTAATTTCAGGAGAAAACACAGCAATGTACCCATTGATGGGAACACAGCAACAACCCCATTGATGGGAATCCAGCGTCAGCACTACCAAAAGAAAATCATCTTTCCACTAAGCATCTGTGCTGAATGCCAGTTTTAGAAGTGCCAGACAACTGAGCTGTTGGTTTAGCCAAGCTCTGAAATGCCAGTTAAAAGTCATGAAATGATGTGCAGATGTTTCTTTGTGCCTTTGCTGCTTCAACAAAAAATCTCTTTCTCTGTAGCTTTGCTGTGTTGCAGTGTTTCCTTCAGCCTACAAAAACCACTCTTTGAAATATTAATTGTATTTATCTTTTTACATTCCCTCTTGGTCTTTATTTGCAAAGCCTGGATGGAAAATGACAGCTTCTGTCAGAGGGCTCTTTTGAAATCTGGTGGTCTCCTCTCCCTTCTCCTCTGGCAAGCCCTAAAATCAGGCGAAGGAGGCCTGAGGCTGTCCTGAGATCTTCTGAGCTCTCCAGGACTGGGGATGGGCAGTTCTACTTCCATGTTCTCCCATGTGGAGTCTGGTGGTTTATCTTATCTTTTCTGCTTCTCTGACTTTCAAAACCTTTGGTCCTGATTACTTTGGCCGGCAGGGATCTTGTTGCACGTGGGGAGTCTGGAGATCCCTGCTGTTACTGGCACGTGTATTTTACCGTTGTGTGTGTTTGCACGAGGAGTCAGTCCAGGCTTTGGAGGCTGGGGAGTGCACAGGGAGCAAACCCTTCCTGCTGTGCTCAGGGTTTCATTGCTGTGAGGATGGTGCTGATCTCGCTTTGGCACAACTTTAACCACAACTTTAACCAAGCCACCTCCGTTTACCCCAAACCACCAGAGTTAATGCTCTTGAAGTGTCATGGAGAACACAAGGGGTTAGACTGTGCTTTTGGATCTTCTCCCACAGTGGGAATAGATTCTATAGATTCCCCTGCAGGTGGGAATAAAATCATAGAATCCCAGGATTCCATAGAATCCATGGAAATCCATGGAATCCTCCCACTGTGAGGCTCTGTACAGAAATAAGATGAAATCCAGTGCTTGGCCCTTTTACTCCCCTCTCCTGGCATGGACCTTATTTTGACTGGTGGATAATTTGAGGAGAGAACAAACAGCTTGAAATTTTGGGCAGAAAGTTTGGGTTGAAAGGGACCTTAAAGCCCATTCCATTGCACCCCCTGCCCTGGGCAGGGACACTTTCCACCAGATCAGGTTGCTTCAAGCCCCATCCAAGCCCATCCAAGTTCCAGGGATTTGGATTGCCTCAGGGGAGTCAGGCAGGAGAGCAGGCAGATACTTACAGGCATCTGCATGTGGCAGATTAAAATAAATATGGGGCAAGAAGGTACCTATTGATAATTCTCTTGTGCAGGAATTATATTTTTAGCACCAAGGAATTGCTTTCCTACTTATCAGCTGTCCTGAATGCATATTAATTGGTGCCTGTGATAGAGAGACTGATTAGGAGATGCTAAGAACAATGGGGAAATGTCAAGTGCTCCTGTATCCTCATGATGCGCCTGGATCCCTTCCCAGAAAGGACAGGATGTTTTCTTGCTTGGGATTTTCAAGTTGGAAGAATGACAAGGTGGGAAGTGGTAGTGGTGAGTAGAAGGATGGAAGTAAACAGGTGATAACATCCAGTAAAAAAAAAAAAAACCCCAATAAAATAAATCCTCTGAGAAATGAAAGAAACATGAGGCTGGCAGGAATATCAACAGGAATATCCCCACCAGTGTGTGAATATAAATACGTGCTAACCCTGACTGCAGAACGCCCTATGGCTCTAATCACACAGGAGGAAAAAATATCACCAGTGCAATTATTTCCCTTCCCTTCTCTCTTTGCTTCCCAGTTAGTGGTTTTATGGGAAGATGGAGCCCTGCAGCTCTAAACAGTATTGATTGTGCGAGGCTCTGTACAAAGATAAGCTGAAATCCAGTGCTTGGCACTTTGACTCCCCTCTCTTGCTGTGGACCTGATTTTGACTGGCAGATATTTTGAGGTGAGAACGTCCAACTTGAAATTTTGGGTAGAAATCAGCTGGACTGCTAACCCAGCAGGAGTGACTGGTCAGAGGAGACAGTTAATGGGCATTTCTCACTTCTCTGCCACTCTTAATCCGCTTTGAAAAGGCAGAGAGGGTGTGGGGGTGATGCCTCATGCCTGCTGCCCTTCTGGCTTGGAGAGAAATTGGACGCATTTTTGGAGATCTGCTTGGACACACACCAGGATATGTTGCTGAAACAAAGGTTTTGGGTCCACCATGGACCTAACTTTGATCTCGAGTCATTTTTTTGGCTTAAGATGAATCACTGAACCGACACACAGAGCTTTCCACTTCGGAAAACACTGCGAGGGCTTTGAGAGGAGGCTGTGCTGGGGACCATGTGCATCTGCCTGTGCAGGGGCAGGTCCCTGCTCTCTCAGCAAGGTGTCACTGGGAGCACAAAGGACAAGGATGCTCATCAGAGTGGAGAAGAGGAACCACAGCACAGGGGCACAAGGGAGCCTGGCTGGGGTTTCACAGCTGGATTTTCTGATAGTTAGAATGTGGACTCTGTGCCCCTAAGCACCAGCCCAGTCCCTTCGTATATTAGGCCATATTTATCTCTCACTTGGCTGCTTGGAAGAGCCTCTTTTGCCCATCTGTTTTGCCAATTTACTCCACTTTTCACCGATTTTAATGCCTCCGTTTCGTGGTAGTCGTGTACAAGCAGCTGTGACAGTAGTGACTGTGGCTTTATAGGGGAAATTAGAGGTCACTTCTTGGTAAACACAGCATGGAGAAACAGCTGTTGAGTGGGGGAAAAAATTCTTCTCATCTCCCATATGCAATTGGGTTTTCTCCATGGAGAGTGGGGCGTATTTTGCGCTCCTCCCAGCTAGAGAAATGGCACCGGTGGCAGATGAGGTGGCACTGGTGGGAGAATGGTGCTGGTGGCTGTTGTGTGGGCTGGCTGAGGGGCTCCTGATCCATCAGCCCTGTCAGCAGCGTTACACGGCACGCAGGGAGAGGTAATAAGCTGTGTGGAGTCTCTCAGCAATAGGCTGTCAGCTCAAATTCCGCCCAGGGAAGACAGTGATTTAATGAAAGCCGTTACAATCTGCAGGATCTCTTGACCCCGGTGCTCTCCATCCCTTCCACGCCCTGGATAGGATTTCCCCCTCACGAAAACCGCTGGTCACGGGGTTTGTGCGCTGGCTGCCGGGCTGCCAGCTCCGGGAGAGGAGCGTGGGGTGAGGGCTGGGGCTTTTCTCCGGGCGATCCCTGCTGTGCGCCCCGGGACTGAGCGCGCCCCCGGCCCCAGGCACGCTTCGCCCCGCGGGTCAGCGCAGCGCTCCTGCCCCGGGCACGGCTCCGGGGATGGTGATGCCGCTGTCTGGGCTAAAAGGCGTGCTAGGATAACGCGACTGCGTGAAAGCAGGCGGAGAGGAAAGGTGCATTTATTGCCCGTGACACGTCCCGTTCTCCGCCCGGTGTTGGAGCGAATAAACAATTCCGCTGCCGCCAGACAGCCCCTGGCACGGCGCTGCCGCAGGGGCACGGCAGCCTGTGATAGATTGTCACTGTTGTCAATCATTTCTGACAGTCCTATTATGCTCAGAAAGGATGTTTGCTCTGTGCCTGTTGTTTTATAATCCTCAGAGGTGGAATTTTATAGCCTAGCAGTGGTTTTTCCTCAGACATTTCCGTAAGCAGGATTTATTGCTTCTGAGACACACGTGACACGAATCCATTACACCTTCAAACTTTAAATCACCCCCCAGCTTTGCCTAAATTACTTTTCGATTTGCTTTACTTGAGTTTCTGTTTCTAATTGCAATTGTGAGGGACTGGACTGGCATGGAGCAGAAGGTGCACAACATCCAAGGGCCGAGTCATGTGCATCAGCTCTAATCCAGCTGTTTCCAAAGGAATTTGTCTAATGAACAGAAAAGGTGCTCCCAGGCACCAGCACCAGCCCTAGATACAGGGTAATAGTCTCTCTTATATGAAGGAACACATGACATTTTGCTGGATGCCTGCCCTCAAAAGCCAAGCTTTCAGGAAGTTCAGTCCATTTAGCTCCTTTCACAAAGTGTTTAATTGACTTCAAGTGGCTTTGAGGTTCTTTGGGAGAAATCCCATCTCTTCAGTGCCTTTCCCAGCAGTGTTGTGATTATCCTCAGGTGTTGTTCTGGAGGGAATGAAAAGACATCAAAACCATCTTGGGGTTTGCATTGGACTTTTTGAATGAGATCATACCATAAATGATGACTTAAGAACAAGATGAGCTTTGTGGGGCATCTGGCTTAGATTCACTTGGATTGCAGTTGCTGTCTAGGCATGAGAGTGTGAGGATATTCAACTGCTTCTCTGCTGGGGAGTTCATTTATTTCTTAGGCAAAGACAGAAAATCATCCTGGTGGTACTTCTAACCTAAGGTGTTAACAAAGTAATGTTCTGGTTGCCCAAAAATCGTAGGGGAAAGAACACTTTCATTTAGGTTTAGAATTACTTTTTCTTTAAAATCTGGTGTTGTAGCATTTTTCGTGTGGTTTTTTGGTTAGTTGATTGGTTTTTCTCCTTTACTCTGAATCAAATGGCTCCAGTCCTCACTGACTCGTGGGACAAACCTTTGGCAGGTGTCTGCCAGGACAGGTCTGCCGATGAAATTAATGCCAGTTTGGACAGAGGATATTGCCTTGTTTTTCTTTGGAAAATGTCTGAGTGTTCGAGTTGTCACCACCTTAAGCCTTTTAAGCCTGACACTGATACCCTGTAAATAAATCATTTAAGGTGAGAGTCTTTCTGTTTATGGGAAAAAAGGAAAACTTGGCATGACTTACATTTAGCCATTCAACATCCCGCCAGCTGCTGGGCTTTGGTTTTTTGTATTACCCTCCATTTCTAACCAGACAAAATAATAATTTCTCAAGCCCTTGTACATTATAATCTTTTCTCCAGTGGTGCCTGTTGCCTTCTCGAGCAGGCTGTTACGGAGACGGCCGCGATAATTGCTGCAGAGCTGGTAGCAGAGCAGTGCTATTTCCCCAACTGACCTTTAAAAATAGTTCTTGTTTTCTGCAGAGGTCTGTTGTATAAAACCAACCATGTTGTTGCAATACTTTGTTTGTTACTTAAACACTTCTCACCATCTGTTCTTCAGACTTTTAGCAGAGCTTCAGGAGCAATGCCCCACGACCTTTATTTTCACGCGAGTGGGTCCTATCAGTATCAACAGGAAGAACAGGAGAAGGAGGATTTGCTCTGTGTTTCAATAAACTGAAATTATTGGAGTTCTGAAAGCGTCCTTGCCACACCGATGTGTTTTGAAGGCTGCAGAAAAAGAAATGATGCAAATTCTGTTACGGAGTATTATAAAAATGCAGCTGTAAATTGGTGTTCACATGGGTTGGTGTTCATTTATCTCAGCCTGCACATTCCATGAACCGGTTTGCCTTGGAAAACAGCTTCAGTTCAAGTCAGGGTGTATCTAGAGGAAAGCCCAAAAACAAACTTGCTGCTCTGTATGTTGTAATTTTTTTACATCAATCTTGCCATTCTATTTCGATAAGAAAGAATCTTCTTGGCTGCTTCAAGCCAGCAGCACACCTTCTAATGATCCCTCTGGGTCTAAAAGGGAGCACAAAAGACTGACTTGCGTTGAAGGAGGAGATGATAAAAGGCAGAACCTCTGAAGCTTCATCAAGGACCTCGTTGTGTCTAATGACATCACTGACATGTGTTACACAGCCTGGCTTGTGGTGCTTGTCCCTAAACAGGTACCTGACAACCTGCTGCCTCTTTCATGGCCTGGGAGGGGAGGGGAAACTCATTTGTGGGCTGTCTCTATTAATTCTATTTATTTGGAGAATGATGTGCTGTATAAAGAGGGATCAGAGACACCCCTAACTCAGGGGAGCTGCAATGAGCTGCTCTCTGCACATCCCCAGTGACCCACAAGTGGTGGGTCCCATCCTGCCTGGTGGTCATGCCTGATTCAAAACCCAGGAATTGTCTGAGCCAAGACTCTGGATAAGGAAGTTCACAAAATGACTGTAAAAATGGGATTTGAAGCCTTGGAGAAAGATCAGTTCCTTATTTTCTTGAGAGAGATTCTGGATGAATTTATGAAGCTTTTGTCCTCTGGGACAGTCTGTGCTTTTCCCATCCCTCAGGGGGTCAAACCTGAGCTGGAACCATGCAAAGGATGGATTCTGTTGCCTACCATCATTGTAAATAAGTATTTTTATCACTAAATAATGGTGCTTAATCCCCAAATTACATTTGCTGTAAGTGCTGATGGTGATTCGCTGGGTACAAGGAGGTTCAGCACGGTGACATCAGGCGGGTTCTGATTTCATTCTCATTCTTTCTTATTTTGCTCTCCTTTGGATTTGGAAAAAAGCTCATTATTCTGAATTAGGTTTGAGATTGTTGTTAGAAAGCTCAGAAATGCCTTCAAATTTGCAACCCTGCTAGAGTAGAAGATTAAAAAAATACAAAATAAATCACATGGATAAAGAGGAGAGCATAACCTCACCTTTATAGGGTGCAGAAGCAAGGCTCTCAGCAGGTTTGTTGTTTGTTTGGTTTCTTATAAGTGAGTGTTGACTTTCATGTTTTTATGATGGTGTGGAGGTCAGCAGGAGAGGATGGCCATGCCAGTGGAGAGGCCAGGCTGGGGGTTGTACAGCAGCAGCTCAGCACTGTGCCTCAGAGAGAGAAATAAAGATATACATGTATGTATATGTATGTGTGTGTGTGTATAGACAAGGGTATAGCAGCTGAGAAAACCTAATGGACACCTTTCTTCAATTCAGAGAGGAACCAGGGCTGATTAAAAGAGAAAATGCATAAAGATCTCTGCAGGCAGATCTCTGCAGATACTGGATATTGCAAATTGAATGCATGTCCGGGAAATTCCAAAATTCCATTTTCTGTGATTCCTTCACCAAAGGCCCTCACACCTGAGCAGGTGGTCCAGACAGAGTGTTTCATTTGCAGAGTCCTGTTGAACACCAAAGAAGAGGTGACAATTTTGTCTCACTTAAAACACGATGTGTATTCATGAGCGGGGGGTGTGTGTAAAAGCTCTGCAAGCTTTAATTGGAGTTCACGAGAGAGGAACGATGAGTATCTTCATAAATGTAGAAGAAGCAATTAGGGGAGACCAGAATGTATCTGCTATCGCAGCAGTTTATCAGCAATGCAGATTTTTCAGTTAATAACAGAAGAAAACCCCAATTGTGCAGCCAGCAAATGAGACAGAAAATCCCGGTTAGCCTCACTCGGTGCTCGGGAAGCACAGGATGTGAAGACTCAGGAAAACGTGTTCTCTTCCCTCAGTGTGTTTCCTCCTGCCTAGAGAGTCTCCTGCTCCATTTCTAGTTAACAAAGGAGATAGAGCAGCTCACCTAAGCCCAAAGTGAGCTGCAGCTGCACCGTGGTGCTGGACTGGGAAGCCCGAGACCTCCATCCCGAGGCAAATCCTTCTCCTGAGTCAGCTGCAAAGCTCCCCTCCAACCTGTGAGCTCAGGGGTCACCAGGCTGAGCCCAGCAGGAGGCGGGAGCCAGCCAAGCTTTACATTTGTATTTTTGTCTCAGAAAGACCAATAAATATTTAATGGCTCTGCGAGACAGAGCGAGCGTTTGCGTTCTCTCCCCATATATCAACAGTTGCTTTAAGCACTTGCTTGATAAAACTTAAGCCGTTTCTCCAGATTCCTGCCTTGGATGCTGAGTAGGGAGCTAATTTTGTAAGCAAAAGCTGTCTTGTTTTGGAAAACAAATTCAAATGGAAGAGCTGGTTTTTGAAAGTGAATGCTGGGCTGCTATTCCCGCAGAAATATTCCAAACAGCCTTGTGATTTAACCCTGGCAGCAGATCTTGTCCAGATGTAGTAATCCTTTATACTTTAACTCCTTCTAGGCTGTAGGCTTAGCTCCTTCCTAGGAAAGCATCAATGGTAAATACATTCCATCCGATTTCGTTTGCACAGAGCTTTGGCAAACTGCAGATTCTCTCTGGACTCCAATTTTTCCCAGCAAGGAGATGGATTCACTGGTTGCAAGACCCTGTCACCACTTCATATCTGCTCTTCCTTCAGGGAGAAGATGTCTTTTATCCGTTGCACAAATTTAAGGATGTAATTTAATTCCCATCCTCCTCATTTATCTGTGAGTTGGGAATAATATTTGCCTACTTCACAGTGATCGTGTGAGGCTCTTCATTCATTAATGTGTAAAAGTGTTGAGATCCTTAGGATAAAAATTGCCTTAAAAGATGCTGTTAATAATAAATATCAAGTAATGCACCTTGGTACCACTTAGCAATAATTGGTGCTATCATTCCTGCCCAACTCTTCCATGAATTAAAAGGCTTTGAATGGGACTGGAACCACGAATGGGACTGGGACCAATTAACACGTAATCATATGTCAGTTTTTGTATCCTTAGCATTCCTGTCATGGGACTCTCGGGAAAATCTCCATGGATTTTAATGGTGCAATGTCAGAATTCAGCTCCAGACGTGTTTGTGGGATAATTGCTGGATAACCTGCATTCTTCTGGTAACTTGGTTGCTTAGTGATTAATCTAAAAGCAAAAGTATGCTGGTTTAATATTAACATAAATGGAATTAGCCACCCTTTCTGTGAGTTAAATGTTACAGGAAATTCTCATTATAAGGAAACCACAATTTTTTTCTTTTTATATATAAATTTAATTAACTATTTTGTTGATAGTTTTTGACCTGCTCTCTGTACTTAACCTGCACTCCAGCATATGGAGACTGGCATTTATGGAAAATCCAATAATTTGCTGCTCGGTCACCCAACTTATAGTTTTATTAGATCTCAAGCACACAGCGCTCACCCTCCTAAACGGAGAGGCTCTGAATATGCATCCCAAGTAAATAAAGAGCTCACATAAAGAAATTGCCTGATCTTTCGAAGATATCAACGTTATTTCTGTGGAAGGGGAAAGCACTGAACCTTGGAATGATGCGTGGGATGGAGCCAGGACAAAGGACTGGGTGAATAAGCACCGTGAGAGAGCTGGTGGCCAGTGAGGTGTGGATTTAGAGCAAAGCCTTCCCCACTTAGGAGCAGCCCCTTCCTCCTGCCTGGGAGCGAGAGCATCGTGTGCTGTGAACGTTGCTGGTGCCACTTGGGGGAGATGTTGAAGAAGAGCTGGATCGCTCCACTCCAGCACAACGGCTACCCAGGGAGGAGCAGCCCGAGGGGTCCGGGAGCCTCATTCCTTTCGGTTCCCCTCCCATACGATAGGTATATAAATATCCTGTATAAAAGGGATCTGTGCAAACCACCTGAAAAATGATCCCTCTTGGCTTCAGGGCGCATCCAGCGTCTTCCAGTTGCCGAAGGTGCTTTTATAAGCAAGACCATGAAGTGATCAAGGAATATGAAATAAGAAGTGATGCAGTGCCTTGTTTTAGCACCACTGCAGCTCTTGCCCTCCTGCCTGGCAAGCTGGCTTTGGGAAGGGATGGTTTGGAGGAGCTGAGGGAGTCTGGCTGGCGTGGGGAGCACTCAGGATTTCTTGCTGCTGTTTCCTAATACCCAAAAAATAAGGATAAGCTCATACAAATAGCGTGTGATTTACTCAGGCCCACTGGCCATCTTCCTTGTTTCTTCTTAGAATAATACTTTTCACACTGTGAATTAGTGGTTAATGCTTATTTGTGCATGAGAAATCTCCATAGAAATGGCTATAGGGAGAGTATCTGTACTGTGTGAAAGCCAAAAAGGTAAGATTGACTTCTTGAATTACTTTTCCAATATCTATTTTTCTTCTGCAATGGCTTAGAAAGACATTTATTCTAGGACTCTGACATGTTTTATAATATTCTAGCAGCCAGGTTAACAGGTAGGACCAGTACTTTTGTAAAGGGGATGAGCTGTGAAGCCGGGTTAGGTAGCCTGGGGGAAGTCAAGAGATCTTCATTTTTCAGCTTTAAAAAAAAAAAGAAAGAAAAAACTACAAACGCACAGCACATACCCCAACAGCTGGAGTGCTGCCCCCTTTGAACACGGGCTCCAGCTGACTCCAGGGGAACTCTGGCTCCTCTTTCAAGCACGACCTTCCCTTTCTGCCCACAGACAGCCAGAGGCTGCAAGAATACAGCAACTTTTCCTCTCTGTCTTTCTGCACAGAGGAATTCAAAATCACTGCATGATGTGTGCCCCAATTAATATTCCCCGATTGTTTCCCTTTCCCTTCCAAATGATGTCAGTCTCCATTATTTTTGGCATAATGGTACTGAGAGGAATGTCTGTTTTTCAGAAATATTTAATCTCTCATTTTCGTGTTTGCAACAATCTCTACTCATCTCAGGATTTTTATTTTCCTTTTTATCCTCTTGCTTTTGACTTACATTGTAAAAGACCTACAGTAAAATAATGAAAACTGTCTTAATCTATCACTACTCAGTTTGTGCATTATTAATAATGAAGGCAGTGTAATTAGGCTGCAGAATGCACAGTGAACACAACACTAACATGTCCTTAACTAACATCTGTGGCTACTGCTTGGCTTACATTGGCACAAGCCACCAAGACTTTACATGAAAACAGTTATTTGTGTCCAGCACTGCTTTTACAGAGTACAGGGGCTTCATTTTGTACTGGCTGCCTGTTGAAAGACAGCGTGAAATCCATGGCAGTGAATGCTCGGCTCTATTTGAGCCCGAGGTGCAGATCCTGGTCTCAGTGTCACTGCTTTGCTGAAAACTTTTTTCTCTTGTGCCCTTGGTGGTTGAGCTGATGGTGTGCCATGGACAGAAACTCATCTCTAAGAGCCCCTTTGTCCCTTCTGCCCCTTGCTGTCCCCGTTTCCATGCCAAACCCTCATGATCCCCATCCTCACACCCTGTTTCGAGGAGGCCAGGAAGGAACAAGGTGCTTTTCCACTCTGTCATCAGCATAAGCTGGTGGTTTTATCCTCTGCCCATGCTGTTCTGACCTGTTGGATCTCTGGTGTTAAAGGCATCAAATGTGTCTCTGTTTCAACTTGTTCCCAAAATGATAGGGGGGAATCTCGCCCTTAATGTGGGGCTACCAGGCCACCACTGCCACAGAGCTGGCTCTGTGTGTCCATCATAGAATTATGGAATCATTTAGGCTGGAAAAAAATCTTTAAGGTTGACATGTCCCATCCCTCCCTCTTTGACACCTTCCAGCTGCTGGCAGGGCACTGAAAAGGGATATTTGGAAGAAGAGGGATGTTTAGGTCAGATGTAAGGAAGAAATTTTTCCCTATGAGAGAGGTCAGGCCCTGACGCAGGGGCTGGGGAGGGAAAGGACCTTAAAAACCATCATGTTTCAAACCTTCTGCCCTTCCACCAGACCAGGTTGCTCCAAGCCCCATCCAGCCTGGCCTCGGACACTTCCAGGGATCCAGGGACAGCCACAGCTTCTCTGGGCATCCTGTGCCAGAGCCTCCGCACCCTCACAGGGAAGAATTTCTTCTTTATATTTAATCTAAACCTATTGTCTACCAGTTTACAGCCATTACTCCTTGCCTGTCAAACTGGGATGGATTGAGGTGCTCCTCCCCTGGCAACTTTCAAGCCCTTTTCCCCGGCTTGCCAAGCCTCCAGCGGCTGTTAGCGTAACTCCTCCTGTCACAGCCAGAGTTATGATCCAACCCGAGTCTTCCTGCTGTGCTTACATCGTGGATATGATCAGTGATGACTCTGCACAAACAAGAAAATAAACCAGCCCTACAGCTGTATGAATGTATCAGCTCCGCGGAAAACACGGAGAAATGCAACGTCTGCAGGAGGAGCGAGGGGAATTGAGAGCGCAAGGGTTTTATTGTGGCACATCTGAGAGTAGAGGCCACAGCACAGAGTGAATAAAGACCTTATAAAAATACTTGGCAGCAGCTCCTCTAAATCTTTCAAGGTATGAGTTTCTTATTTTAGTTGATTTACTGAGCTGACAAAGAGGCAATCATCGTTAATCAAAACAACTCACTCCTGCTTTGAGTATGAGAGCCGAAGTTAGATGAAGGTCATGGAAAAGAGATGATAAACTAGCCCAGGATCTTTAGTGGCTGGAGTTTATTAGGGAGCCTGTTCTAGAGGGGAAACAGATTTTGGCAAATGCTGATGGTTTTTAAAACGGATTTTTTTCAAGAAGTAAGGATTGCATCTCTGGCAGATTCACAGATGTGATGCACTCGAGTATGCATGAAGAGATGGTTTCCTGACGGCTTTTAGTAGCAAGAGGTGCTGTATTGGAAAGCATTTGGTATTCTCCTGGAGGCAGGGAGGGAAGCAGAGATTTGGGTAAGATATGTAGGAGTTGAGAAGTGAGAGGGGCTTGTGAGTGCCAAACCACATTTTCTGGGGAAGCTTCAGGAGACCGAGCCACTGACACTTCTGAGAAACGTCTCTCTTGGGCATCGTGGAGATTTCTGTCCGTGCCTAAGTCCATTTGTGTTTAGGGAAGTATCTTTCCTTGACCTTTGACAGTGCAATGTCTCCCTGCTGTGTTCCTCACCCTGCTCAGGTGTACACCAGCCTGTGTAGGACTCACTGAGGAGGACGTTGGTGAACACCTTGTTCAGCACTTTGCTTATGGCTGAGCCCCAAATAATGCAAAACTGAACAGGCAGAAGCCCAAGAATCCTTCAAAATTATGCTAATGATTCTTAACAAGTTCCATGTTTTGCCTTGAAACTCGCTTCTTTAGCTAAAATGTTCTCTGCATTCTGTCTAGAATTAAGGGAAAATATCTAAATTCAAGCAAAAGTGATTGCCCGAAGCAGTGAGGACTGCCAGTGCCTGCAAGCAATATCAATTAGTGTTCTGGTGCCAGAATTATCAATAGCTCTCTTGCCAGTAGCTTTTATTATCAAAAAACTGGGTTGATAACTGTGTATTTCACTTGGATAACATAATGTGTGACCTTTGCACGATGAAGGAACATGAAATCCCTTAGAAATTTTGTTTAAAGCTGAATGTTTCGTGCTTGGGATTTGTTTTCTATTCCCTGTTCTTCTTGTCCTATGGACACATCTGATGAGTCTAAACCTTGTCATTTAAAAGCTTTTGTGAAGTATTTGAAATTTCTAAATAATATGCATTTTGTTTTGTTTGCATCATCAGTAGCACAAACACTCCTGGGGACTGCAAATATTCGTGACTGCAAATATTCGTGAGAAGCCAACAAAACAAAAAAGCAACTCCCAAATACGGGAGACCACTCCAATAGTAAGAAAGCTCTGAGTTATAATACAAATAGCATACACCTATGTCAGCTCATGAATTAAATTATAGTTCTGAGAGATCTCTTGTGGCAGCCTACTAAAATAATATATTACGTGCTCAAAGGCAGCGTTGGACTGATACAATGAAAGGGGGATAATTAAAGGCTTTGCAAATCCCAAATGTGCCAGCAGCTGCAGGTCAGCTCGGGAAGCAGCTCTGGGAGCCACACGTGTCCCTCCTGCAAGGATGGAAACCCATTACATGACACTTGTGGAGAATAAACCTGGAGGGGGAACAGCTCCTCTGCCCTGGATAAATATGTAGGAGAAATCCACTGGGAATGATGCAAAAAAACCCAGTGGTAGCAGGTGGCAGCACTTCTTTTCACCCTACAAAATGCATATTTAGAGGCAAAATGGAGAGGAGGAGCCAATTAGTGGGATTACTGTGCTTCAAGAGGCAGGTGCTTGCATTCCAGCTAGGAAACTGCTGCTTCCAATGAGATGAAATGCAGGTGCTTTGTATACAACAGAGGCTTTGGCCGTGAAGTTTTGCTAATTACAGAAGCAGAGGACAAAAAGAGGTAAAGCTCGACAGCAGCTTGTTTGACAATGAACAAAGGACCCATAAGGCAGCATTAAAACTCAAGAAAAAATGAATTTTCAGAGCTGAGCAATTCTGCAGGTTCATTGTGGAAGCCATAAAGAGAAGGGAACATGGTCCTTTGAATGCTGGGGAATAGGGAGGTGAGGATAGCTTGCTCTGTGTGGTACTGCTTTGGGATGTAAGGAGTAAAATGGCATAAAGGGCTTGGCTTTGAGCAGAATAATAACCGTGGCCACACATTCCTACTTAAACACGGGAAAAACGAGCATCAGAGAACAAACTATGGGTGAGCACCAGAGAAAGGGCTAAAGCAGAAATCCTTTCGCTCGTCTGGACGCAGCTCTGGCTCCATCCGAGCTGAGAGTGCCTTTTCCTGGCTGCAGAGCAGATGGTCCCTCTCTGCGGAGCGGGCAGCGAGGTGGCACGGGCAGGGCACAGCGCCCGCAGCCTGCAGGAAGCACCGACTGCCCAGGATTCACCACCAGCCTGTCCTGGAGAGCAGAGCAGGGCCTTCGTGGGGACCCAAATGATGATTATCTTGTCTCAGTCACGATTTAGAGCTGTTCCCAGTTACTACAGCATCAATAAAAGAAGTGAAAGAGGGAAATAACTTTGCTGAGGTGTATTTTGGGGCGTTCAGACCATTTTTCTCTTAGAGAGGTGGCAGCACTTAACATTTTGGGGTGTTTCAGCTGCCTGAACCCTTTGTTCCTGGCTTTGTGCTGTGCCCGCCCCTCAGCTTTGCTGCTTTCTGGTGCGTGAAACAAAATCCCTCGGTCCTGCCAAGGATGCTCTTCAGCAGATGACCTTCTTCCAGGACAGCAAAGCTCTTGAGAGCTCATTATTATTGTATCCAAAGGATTGTTTCTTGCCATTTTAACAACATGGTCACTTGGAACTCAGTGGGATTGGTGCTCAAATGTGGTTGCAATATAGAAGTAACAGTTTCCTGGCGCATCTGAATTGAAGCTGGAGTCAAGAGTTTTGAAATGGTTATAATATTTCTAAGAGGTGTGAGATCAAATGGTTGCCAGAAGTAGATGTAATTATTTTTGTGGAAATACTCATTTTAGTAGTATTTACATAGAGACATAGAGATACCAAAGACCCAGGTCCCACTTGCTATTCCAGCTGATGCAGACATGGTGAAGGCAGGTTTTGTTATGAGCTTGGAAAGAAGAGAGCAAGACTTGGGGGTGTGAAGACAAACTTCTGAAGCTTTGGGTGACTCTCTGAAATAAGTGGTCCCTTGGGCTCATTATCATCACATAACCACTCCAATTATTAAAGATGAACAGTGTGGACACAGAAAAATCTGCTGACAGGCTGAGAGAGTTGGGACTGTCAAGCCTGGAGAAAAGAAGGCTCCAAGGACTCCTTAGAGCCCCTTGCAGGATCTAAAAGGGGCTACAGGAAGGCTGGAGAGGGACTTTTGACAAGGGCCTGGAGTGACAGGACAAGGAGGAATGGCTTAAAGCTGAAGGAGGATAAATTTGGATAAGGTATAGGGAAGGAATTCTTCCCTGTGAGGGGGGTGAGGCCCTGGCTCAGGTTGCCCAGAGAAGCTGTGGCTGCCCCATCCCTGGAAGTGTCCATGGCCAGCTTGGAGGGGGCTTGGAGCACCCTGGGATAGTGGAAGGTTGAATGGCAGGGAGAGCAATGAGATGAGCCTTCCAACCCAAACTATTCTGTGATTTTTCCAGCTCCTTGTCTTTCTGTGACTGCTGACAGGGCGTAACCGGGGTTAAACAGCCACGTCCGCGAGGAGAAGAATAGATGGGTGGAAAGCTGCATCAGAAAGAAACCTCCTGGGTGCACCAGGGAAACAACCGAGGTTTTAAACAATGCATCTCCAGAGCTGTCACAAAAGAGGGCAGCCAGGAGGCAGCCGGGCTCTGGCACAGACTGGTCGAGACGCACTCGGTGTCATAGCGCTCGGCTGCCTCGGGCGAGGGAGGATAACGGTGAATCCCGGGACAGAAACCTCGGTGTATAACGGTGAATCCCGGGACAGAAACCTCGGTGTGTAACGGTGAATCCCGGGACAGAAACCTCGGCCTATAACGGTGAATCCCGGGACAGAAACCTCAGCGTGTAACGGTGAATCCCGGGACAGAAACCTCGGCCTATAACGGTGAATCCCGGGACAGAAACCTCGGCCTATAACAGTGAATCCCGGGACAGAAACCTCGGCAGATAACGGTGAATCCCGGGACAGAAACCTCGGTGTGTAACGGTGAATCCCTGGACAGAAACCTCAGCCTATAACGGTGAATCCCGGGACAGAAACCTCAGCCTATAACGGTGAATCCCGGGACAGAAACCTCGGCAGATAACAGGGAATCCCAGGATAGAAACCTCAGCATTGCGCTCCTTAGAACAGTGAGAGATCTGAGTAATGCCCTTTTAAACAAAACCTCTAAACAAGGGAACAGCTGGAGGTGTTGGCGAGTGATCCCAGAGTGGGGAACTGGCTGGAAATATTTTCCTGGATTTCGGAGGCTCTCGAAGAAAGCTGGGTCTGGGATGGAATAGCCCAGAGAGGAGAGTTGTGAAAGAGCTGCAATTAGTGTCCGACAAAGCAATTAAAACCTGACAAGCAAAGGCAGCAGAATGAAGCTTATAGGAGTGGACAGGGCTCCAAATGTGAGCTGGATTGTGAATCTGAATCCAAAACACCACGGGGGGAAAAGGTGCCCGAGGCAGAAACCTGAGTGACAGCAAGGGTTGTTTCCCTCCCAGCCCCCTGTCCCACAGAGCCATGCTGAGCTCCTCAAACCCCCACTCCCAGGGAATTGCCTCCTGCCCATGTCCTTCCCTAGGGACTTGCTGATTTTCCCTTCTGGGTTTTGCAGTCCTCCAAACTGATTTAAGCGAAACCTGAGGCAGGCTGGGCGTCTGTGCCCTCAGCCAGGTGTGCTGCTGGATTATTTTAAAGAACTGGCCTTATATAAATTTAGTTGTTATGTGAAGGTATTTATTTGCTCTCTTCTACCTGAATTTTGCAGTTTGCTACTATTTTAACTGAGCCTTGTTAAAGAAAATGGCTCTAATTTGCTTTTGTCTCTCAGATGTGACAAGAGCAACGCACACATATGTGCCTGGCTAGTTTTTCTCTGTGGCTCAGACTCACCAGTCAGATAAACTACGAAAATTTTTAAAAACCCAAACACTTAAGGACTGTCACCATGTCTGACATGGATTTGTGTGAGAGCTCCATGTTTTCTCACATTTGAGAAAACTCGCACAAGAACTCACAAATCTGGAAGAAATGTCCTTGCAGGTTGACTGCACAAATGAATTTAATCGTTTGCACAGAATCTGTTTTGCTGCTTCACACTGTAACGACACCGATCTGATTATTTTTCTTTGCTTTAACCAGCAAAATGTCTCTCATTGGTGTTTGCATAATTAATGCTATAGGATTCGGCTTTGATCCAGCGCCATGCCAGGAATCGCTGTGCTCTCCAATCTGCTGCAAAACAGCATTTTCTAGCACACTATTTTTATTCTAATGCTGTAATATGGAAAGCCCTGCAGTGCCCTGGCTAATGTGGCTTCTTCTGTGTCTGCATCACAGCAGTTGGCTCTTCCCTGACCTGGGAGAGCTACAAATCCCATTAGTTTAAAAGCAGCATCATCCTGAATGCGTTCCTGCTTGCGAACTCCAAGCTGCATTTGTCTGTTAGATAGATCTACACAGTCTGGTTGTAATTGGGGTGTTTTAAAACCTGCTGGAGCAGCAAAGCACTGCGAGTTGGGATGTCAGAAGGACTTACCCAAGCTTTGCCTAGTGGGTTTTGTGATGCAGCTTCCCGTTTTGATGGGAGGGTGCTTGGGTGTCTGCAGGAAAACCCATCGTGGCTGCAGCTGTCCTGTCAGCACATCTGCTGTGTGTGGGGTGGACTGGTTTAACTGGGAAAAACCTTGGAGGTCCCTTTATTGCTTCTCTGAATGATCCACGGACTGCTGACCAAAAGGGAAATCCTTCTTTTGTTTTCAAGAGAAGGGAGTATTAATAATGATAACATGACCTTCTGGTTACTGTGTGCTGACAGAGCAAGCAGGGAACATAAGGGGTGAAATTAAATAATACAATTCCAATAATGAAGTAGTATAATCAATAATGTAATCAAACAGATGATTATACTCTAATAATGAGCACATCCCGTCCTTTCCAGTGAATTCTGCAGCTTGGCTACCTGTGCTTCTCACCAGGCACACAGCTCTTTGTGCCAGATTGCAAAGAACTTTCCCCCTTCCCTTCCTTTCATTTTATTTTTGCTCTCCAGCTTCCTCTTGCACACTCCAACCCCCAAAGCCCTTCCCCTCAATACGATGCTTGACCAAATGTGCATTATCTGGTAGGATGATGCATCAAAAATACTTTTGACCCTTCATCCCTCCTTTGGTACCATCTGGCAGAGAGTTCTTGGAGCAGCTCCTTAACCCCTCACCGTCTGTTTTCCACCTGTAAAGCACAAAGATTGCTGTTCTTGGCCTTGTGGGTGTTGGCCTTGGGACGAGAAGGGTGGTTATTGACACAGAACTTTCATGACTGGAAGGGCTGCTCTAATCTCTCTTTATGGCTCTAAAGCAATAGCGGCAAAAAATAATGGCTTAAATAACTTAACTCACCTGGCCAAATATCAGTGAACATCCAGCTGTGCCAGACCTCTCTAAATGCATGGAGGGGAGCTCTGGCCTGCCTAAAACCTATCTTGGTTGTCTCTTTTTCAGTTCCAAAAATGACTTGCTGGGGTGGGGGGGAAGGAAAGTGGGCGAGGTAGTGCTAAACAACTCTGGATACGTTTGGAAAATCTCCTCTTTATCTGGCAGCTGTATTGCTTTGCTTGATAAGCCCTGCAGCCAGCTCGATTTGACAGGATAAACCACGGCAAGCAGCAAACTTAATCTCCTTGAGGCAAATGGAAATGATGTCTTCCTGCAAATCTGTCTGTGCAGGTCCCAGAGGCCGCTGCCAGCAGCAAAGTTTGCTCCCAGGGGCTGCCCCTTCCAGTCCCAAAGGCTTCAGGCTGGAGGTGCAGGTGGGGCACTCCTCAGTGTCCCAAATTCCCATGAGCTACAGGCGGTGGAGGCTGCTGTTACCACCCTACCCCCTGTGGGCAGGATTTCCCTGGGAGTTCTTGCACGAGCAGGACACAGCAACAGATTGCTCCATTTGAGGTCTGTTTCCATGGATGTGATGAGAAAAGAGATTGTGGTGTGAAATGGCCATCCAAACAGGACCTCTGAAATAAAGGAAGGAGAGGCAGAGGGTGGGCAGTGGAGTTTTATTGCTGGAAATCTGGTGGGGTTTGTAAATCCGGGACAAAAGGCGGAAGAGATTAACAAGAACTCTAGAGGGACTTTGGGGAAAAAAAAAACAAACCCAAAGAACTTCCTCACACTCCTCAAAATCCCAGACCTGAGTGTGTTTGTTTTAAGACCATCAGCAGACTGAAGCTGGTGGTGGCAGCCCCAGGCCATGCCCCAGCCATGGGAAGGGCAGAGAGGAGCATTAGTGCTAAAAGCCGCTACAGGTGGTCCAGCAACACTTGCAGAAAGGGACATAAAAGCAAAGTGCACTTCTGGGTAATTTTCTGAGCTAAAAATATGGATAAAATAGAGATAAACTTTCAAACATCATTGTCAGTCACCTCAGGACAGCTGAGAGGTGTGTGCTGAAGGCTGGCTGGGGGAGTTGTGAGCACTGATGTCTGGCAAGAAATGGGGAATTTCTACTTGAGCAGATACTGGTTATAACTGGGGATAACTCTTGAGTGGAAAACACATTAAAAGCATTGTTGCTTCTACACTCCCATGATGAAAGTTGTTCCACTCGACCTTCTTGGTCTTTTTCTTGCCAATACCAATGGAGTCACTCAATGCACAGCCTCCAACGATGGCTTTGGCTCCCACCAGGGCTGGCTGCAGGTGTCTGCTCGTGGCTTCCAGTGATCCCACCAGGTATCTCCTATTTCCTCTCTTCCATCATTTCATTACTCAATCAACTCCCATCTTTGTCTCCTACAGAGTAGTTACAGAGTTTTACCACTTGGCATAAGACAAATCAATTTGATTTAGCAAACCAACAGTTAATTTTTAGAGGCATAATTCAGCAAAGCAACTTAAAATCTAAATCAGACAAACTTAATAAGAATGGGATCACTTCTGCAAATTTATAGGTGGCAAACTAAAATGTCAGGGGGTCATGTATTCATCTGTCAATGTGTAATGCAATTAGACAAGATAATTGAGCAAACTAAGTTTTCACAGAGATCTGGAAAATATATTAACTTTCCTTCATTAGCTTTGATAGCAGGGCAGAGCCATCGGAGGTGGGTGTAAGGTGCAAAACCAAGTCTGGATTTAGGATTAAGGCGGGAAATATTCCAATGGGGAGCACACACCCAGTCTGCTTTCTCAATGTCTCAGGCACAGCTTACAGGAGGAACAGTTTGCTGTGCTCCCTTGTGTTGATTGAGGAGGACTCAATAATGGAAATGGCAGGGGCAGATGTAAATATGAAGCCAGTAATATGTCTTAATTTAATCAACACTTGACAAAAATCCCAAGGAAGTAAATAATCTGTTCACTTAGCAGATTTTACTGGGGTATCTCCAAATCTTTTGTGGCAACAAAGCCCCAAGCTGAAATGTAAACAGCGAGAATGATCAGAATTAGAAATACTGAGCTCTGCCTCTATTTTGTTTTTTTTTCCTAAGAAGGGCTATAAAAGACATCTGGACATCTTAAACAGGGTCACAAGCAACAAGAAGCCACAGAGACTGGGGCAAGGAGTGCATCCTTCTGCACGTTTAGCTACCCATCCCTTTTTACTCCTTGTCCGTGTTTATGTGTTTACATCTGCCTTGCCATCAGTTTATATTTGCCCTGCTCTCACTTTAATAGCTGGCATATTTTAGGCATCGAGTCTGAAATAGTTGCAGGAAAAAGCAAAAGTAAACTCTAAGAGGCAGGCTTAGAATTACCCCTGAATTAAAAAGCAGGCTTCAATATTTAATGATGAGGTACTAAATAGTGTCCTGATGATTTTATTAAACTAAAGTGAGGCAGCACATTTGATTTAGACCATCCAAGCTTTCTATTCCCCCGGCCTAGGAAGGCTTGTGGTAGTAATCAACTCCCTATATTCAGAGGAAATTGTTTCTTTATGGTTTAAAGTGTGAAGACTCTTCTAGATAACCATATATTGCATCCGGCAGGACCCTCTTTTAGCACATTCGGCATCAAGAGAAAGGAGCAAATAGCGACAAAATTAAGGGAGAAATTGCAGAGCAATGGCCTTGAACTGATGCAGGGCCCTAATTCAGCAGAGCACTCAAGCACACATAGAACTTGTAATCTCTGTCAGCTTTGATGAGGGGGTTGTGAACCCAAAAGCTTTTCTACCTTTTTTTCAGATACATCAGCTGGTCTAAAGAAATCGGGGTAAAACTTCTGGGTTTTGTGTCTGCAGACCATCCCCTAGCTCTGTGTTGCTGCTGCCCTGCACCATTCAGCCTGGATATCGATGGATATTGATGCCTTCAGCACAGGCTGCTCTTAGACCTGATTTGCAGCAGCAGGACTAGGATTGTCTGGGATCCTTTGATCACACTATTTTTATGTCATAGCTGGAGGTATGGAGTTATTTCCCACAGCCATGAGCCCCTGAGTTGATCAAACAACAGGGTGAAGCATCGTGGCAGGTTCATTACTGCAATTGAAGCACGCAGAAACAGCCACCAGCGAGGGGAAGGACGATCTGTTTGTACGAGCCTGAATTCCCCCAAGATTCAGCATTTAAGGCAATTACTGCACTATTCCTTCATGCCTCATATACGGGAAGCTCTTGGATAATTATCGAGTTCAGGGGGAAAAACACACAGATAGAAAACGTGTGGATTTTTGAGCTGTGTCAGAGTCCTTCCCAGGAAAGCCCAGGGCTCGGGCAGAGCTCCCAGGGCACGGGGGCACTGGGAGGGTTAAAAAGGATCTGTACTCATGCACTGGGAGCCCCATCACAGGTTTGTGTGTTAGCAGCACTGACAACGTGAGCGTTCATCAGACAGATGTCATCAGTGGTTGCTGATTCCTCCCCGAGGATGCAGGAATTTTTGGAAACCACCACTTTAGCAAAGCTCTCCAGTAGGAATGGATGGCTGATGCACAGTGCTGTGAAACCTAGAATTTGAGCATGCGAGGTTAATAAACACCAGCAAGTTACCATAACTCACAAATTAAAGGCCCCAATTTTCACAGTCGGGCTGCGAGATCTAATTAAGGCTGGTGGTGCAATTCAGTGTTTGGAGAGTAACTGCCTTGTTTAATTTATCCACGGATTTTGCTGCCTTCCTTTTTTTTTAAGTAGCAAAGGAAGATAAAGCAAGACAGAGACCTTTCCCTCAGGACCGAGTCTATCTGCAGCAGAAAGCTTTGGTTCCTCTGTGCTTTGCAGTTTATTATTACTTCTCACCGGTTATTTTCTGGGTAATAGAGGAAGCTGCTGGGTTTATTTTATCTGCTTCATCACTTTAAACAATGTCAAAGACAGCTAATGCCCACGATGGATGGTTTGCTGCTATAAATATGAATATTATTAAGTATAATTGGTGCATCGCTGTTATCTCGGTGGCATGTGCCTCGGGCAGGATGCCTCTGATGGATCTGCAGGCCATTGTGTTACATCTGGCAGAAGGATTAAACAGCCCTAAAGTCACCCTTTGTTTCCAAGTAAATGAGCAGCTAATTGCAAAGCCCACATGGGGTGAGGCTTTCGGGTACTCCTGCTCAGCCAGGTTACTGGGATATTCCTGGTGCACCGTGGGCTTCTCCTGGAAATAGAGAAACAACAAAGAAAGGGAATTATTAAGGCAAATTCATGTTGGATGCTTCCACCCTGGGAAGCTAAGCCTCTGTATCATGGCAGTTTTGAGTACCAGGATCCATTGGATTGGAGCGTGCCAAGAAATGTTCTTCCTTGGGAAGGAATTCTTCCCTATGAGGGTCCTGAGGCCTCAGCACAGGTTGACCAGAGAATCTGTGGCTGCCTCTGGATCCCTGGAAGTGTCCAAGGCCAGGCTGGACAGGGCTTGGAGCAACCTGGGATAGTGGAAGGTGTCCCTGCCCATGGCAGGGGGTAAGAACAAAATGCTCTTTAAGGTCCCTTCCAACCCAGACCATCCCATGATTCAATGATTCCATCATCTATGCAGAACTGTGTCCACAATAATCCATTGTTCAGCCTTCAGGTAATCAAATACCAGCTGTTAAGTAAAAACAAAGTATTTTGAGTGTGGCCTTTACGTGTTTGTAACTATTTGTTTTTAATCAGTAGAGAACTGGTTCCCATAGAGGGATTAGGGTTTGGCAGCCCCTTTTGGTGGTATTTAGTGCCGTGCTCAACCCGTCCTTGGTCACTGTCCACACGGATCACACAGATCTGCTGTGCTGGAGCCAGGGAGAGCCCTGCAAGGGACACAAAAGCCCAGATTTGGCAGACAAGCATCGTGTCACGTTGTTATTCATCCAAAGAACGTGTGAGCGATGAGAGGAGCCGCTGTGAGCGCCTGCTCAGGCAGCATCTGCTCAAGGGGCTCCTGTGCCCACCCGAGGCCTGGCAGCTCATGTTGGGGGCACAGCCCCTCTCCTGCCTTCCTCAGCCAATTTTGCTCAAAACCCTGGTTTCAAGTGGTTTCCTGCTTCGCTGCTTTCCTGGTTTGGCTCAGCATCTGCTGCAGGAGCCCGGGGATTCCTCACCCGGGGTTTCTGTTTGATGGGAGACCCTGGGGCCCTCACTTTTACTGAAGGAGCTAAATATCTTACATCAGGTTTTTGAGCACCCACTGCTCCACATGAAATCAGTGGGGAGCTGCATCCACTTCAAGTTTCAGAGCCCATTTAGCTTTGATTTGCATCTGGTATCTAGGGCAAACTCTGGGAAGTGTCTTATTTCATCCAGTCTCAACGATGTCTGTGATTTTATCAGGAAGTCTCAGGGTAGTTGGTGTGTTTTTTCCTTAACATCCCAGCTTTAACCATCAATTGATCACATCAGAACTGAGTCACTCAGTTAAAAATAAAAGCTTGCATCCCCTGAAATGTTGAGTAACAGTCAGGAAAACACAGAAGCTGCAAGAAAAAGGGAAGAGAAAATGCAAAAACCCAGCATTTTCTATTGCAGACATCTTGTAAGGGATCCCTTGGCCAAAAAAAAGGATTTCGGGAGGTCTGGGTTTGGTAACCCTGCAGGAGAGCAGACAATGTGAGGTGCTGGAGGGGTTTCTGGGTGTTTCCATCTGATTTGGAAAGGAAGGCTGCCCAACCCTACCTCGTTTTATCACGGGTGAACAATAAAAATATTGGGTTTATAAAAGGTAAATGATGTTGTGTGGAAGTCAGGACAAAATGGGAGAGTGATGCCAGTGGCACAGTCCACAGCAAATGTGGGAAGAGCTCTCGTGGTCCAACCCTTCTGGGTGATGCTCATGGGTGGTGTGTTCGTGGGACCTCTGTGCCATTCCCTGGAGAAAAAACCTTAACATGGAAAAATATTGAACGTGTGAATGAGCTCAAGCATTTTTCACTCCAGTCATGCAGCAGCTGCCCTGGGATCTGACTCGCTGGGAAGGCAGACAGGACAGGTGGGGTGGGAACACTTTCTGAGCATCTTTTCCCGTTGGAGGGATAACAGAGCAGAGGGCTCCGAGAGGTTTGGAGCAGGGAGCAGGAGCCAGGGCTGGGGTGGGCACCCAAGACATATCCCAATCCCAATCAGTCACACTGGAGCAGAGCTCTGCTCATTTTCCACGTTTGCAAAGCTGGAATTTGTGCTTTGGCAGAAGTATCCCCGTTGGCATCAATATCCCATCAGGCTCCCAAGGCTGCCACACCCACAGATCCCCCAGTGCTGTTTGGGAGAACCAGGCACCCGATAAATGCTTGACCTAAGCCGCCTTTCCCATTTTTTACTTCTTTTCCTTCCTCTCTCTGCACACCCAGCACAGTTTCTCCCAGCTNTCTTTTCCTTCCTCTCTCTGCACAGTTTCTCCCAGCCCCAGCTGGGTGGAAGGGAAGAGGCAGCTCCTTGTCCGTGGCTCTCCCATCCCTGCCCCAGCCCTCAGCCTGTGCCTGCTCCCCGCCTGCTCGTGCCATGCAAGGAGGAAAATCCCCTTTAAAAACACCGGGTCAGGGAGCTTTCCACATGGACACTGCCCTTTTCTGCACAGCCACGACTGCTGCTTGGGGCAGCCGGTTCTAATTACAGCTGTGTAATTGCAGAGCTGCACTCGGCCATGCCAGCGAGGGAGAAACGCCAGCTCCGGGCTCCCAGCGCCACGGGGAATGGTTGGGAATATTTCTCTTCCCTCTCTCCCTGCCCCAGCATTTCCCAGGCTCCACAAATTCTAACTTTCGCACACCCAGGGAGGAACAGTCATTATTATCTCAGGACTGTGAGCCAAGGAGAGAAATAGGAGGACAAAAGAGCAGCTTGTTTTGTTGGGGCTTTTTGTTTCCCCTCCCCAGCTTCATCATTCTTACATTCCTAACTCCATCTGCAATTCCAGCCTGCTTCAGGATATCTCTTGCCAGCCACAGATGCCCTGTGGGACTACCCTTTCTTCTCCATTGTCTTCGCCTGCTTTCCTGCAGATAATAGGGAATACAGCATCTTGCATCACAACTATTCCTGGAAAAACACTGTGTGTGGTGGCTGTGCTGGCTGACAAGGGATGGATGCTGGGATGGCACGAGGGAAATGTCTGGGGTAGAATGGGTGGATTGGTGCAATAAAAACCTTGTCATTGCTGCTGGGTTTCCGCTGGTCCCCCGTGTGTGGCTGCTCCTCAGAGAAACACCGCAGACTCCACAGCAGCAGAAATACAGGGGGAGTTGTCATTTCCTATTAAAGCAGGTGGAACTGGGCTGTACCTGGCCTCTGAACCCCCCAAACTGGGGCAATGAGCTGCAGTGCTGCAAGGTTTCCTTTAGAATGTGCTAAGCTGTGCCTTCGTATTAGCTAATCACCAAGGAATGGTCATTCCATGATTCTTTCTCCTAAGACACCCAATATCTTTGGTTGGGGCTGCTTCCATGCGTGGCCTTGCCCAGCTGTGCACAATAATCCTTTCACCAGTCAGGAGGTGACACCGGGACCTGCACACACTGCCTCAGTTTCCCACTGCAGTGATCCCTGGCAGCCTTTCATCCCCTCAGTGGATGCCAGCAGTGGTAAGCGGTGTGTGCCAGGGCTCTGTTTGCTTCCTTTTGGAATCATGGAGTCTAAAGGCAGTGATTAGAAGTCATTAAAAGCAACAGATGCCTTATTAATAAAAGCTTTGTGCCAGCACTTGGGGCGTTGGGTGACATTTCCAAGCCTGGTTTGGGTTTCTCCAGCAGAAATCCACCCCCGTGCACTTCCCTGGCCTCTGCCACTTGCCCGTGGCTCCGAGGGCTCACCTGTGGCACAGTGAGAACTCTGGGAAGTGTTTAATTTAGAATCAGTTCTCTTTAGCTTTATACAGTTATTTATTTCTCATCCTTTACTTATTTTGATTGCAATGAAACTGCTCAGGAGGAGATTTGGGTTTTTTCCCCCAAAACTTGTCATCTACCTTTAGTGCCTCTGGTGGACCTGGGCTCGTGCTTTGCCTCATGCCTTCCAACAGGGAGATATGAAGAGGTCACAGGAATCATTTGCTTAATAAGATGTGTCTTCCTACCTACAAGCAGTTAATGTTATGCTTAGTCCCTGAACCGTGAAAGGTTATAAATTACTTGTTTATCTACCTCATTTCTGGATATTTCCATTCTCTGCATGACATTCAGATCCCTTTTTCTGAATCATTCTGCTTTTGGGCACTTCAAATCACACAGCACTGGTTCTAATGGATAATTTTGAAAGTAAATTCAGGGTTTCAGTGGTTTGTTTTTCCCCCAGCAGTATCAATTTCCGAGGCTTTTCTTTTTTTAGGATGGTGTGTTGTACAGTAAAATGCCAATAAAAATTTGGGGGATATTTAGGGGGAAATCTCTTTCCAAGGTGCATCCCAGATGTGAGGGCTCAAGGGAAACTCAGGTTGGGTTATCCCCTGGTAAAATTCCTACTGGATTTGGAGGAGCCTGTGCATTCCCATGCCACTTTTTTTTTTTCCAGCAAGGACTTTTTCACAGTGTCTAAGTATCCAAGTGGATAAGGGGAGGGAACAAAATGGAGGAGGTTGGAGGACTATGTGAAATTCAGAGAAAGAAGAGCAGAGGAGGAGGAACAGCAAAGTGCCCCAAGGCAAGGGAACGGGCTCTAGGCAGGGAAGAGGATACAGAGATATTTTATCATTTCTTTCCTCTTTAAAATCTTCTTTCTCAAAACCCACCTGACAAGTTCAGCAGTTTCACTCAAAAAAAATCCTAAAACTATGAGAGACAAGTGTCAAAATTGGCACAGGGGGTTGTGGGACTCTTGGTCAGGCCACCATGTCCTGGGAAATCAAGAGAAGAAAAAACCATGTTTTTAAAGGCTGTCCTGAAATGATTAAATGCTGCAAAATCACCCCAAAACTGTTCTAAAATTTTAATAGAAATACTGTAAATTTTTAAAGTTCATCTGAACATCTCTGTGAATGTATAAACCATACAAGCAGGGAGTGATGGGCAAAAAGGGACAAAATGGGTGGTTTAATACAATCAGAAACATTTTTCAGTGTCTGTTTATAACAAATGGGTCATGCAAAGAGTCCATGAATTTCCTAACCCTAAAACTAATGTGAGACATACCAAAACAACCTGCTCATCAAACTGAAAACAGAAAATTAGGCAAAACTTCTAATAGAATATTCCATTTTCCTCTGGGTTAGGCTACATCTCCACAATCAAACCACCTGGTTGTTTCAGAGGATACATAAAAAATTGCTAAATACATTTTATTGCCAAAACATTTCAAAGCAAAGTTTATTTGCTCAAATTCTGTTGCTAATTCCTCTTGTAAATATTGTGTGAAGTGTTTGTTGTTCTTTTAAACTGTGAGCAGCTGTAGTGGTCTGGGAGACAGCACTAATGAACAGATGTGTATGGCAGAAAAAAAGCTATTATCTTGCTTTTGTTCACCAAAACTTGTTAATTTGGGACTATTTGCATTTCAAGCTGCAATTTTGTTATACACCAAAGGTGTAATAGTGGTCTTTAGAAGCTGAGATAGTTTTTTTCCCTTTAGTTTTTCTTTTCCCTTATTTACCTATCTGTAAAATGAAAATCCATGAATTACCTATTCCAACCCAGCTTCCTACTGGGTCCTTATGGTCTGCAAGAAGCTCATATAAAATAGATTGGGGAAAAGTTGCCTGTAATCAGTGGAAAATGAGAGTTCCCAAAGCCCTGAACAGTTTACATGAGCATCACTTGTATAAGAAAACAAAATAAGGAAAGAATTTGGCATCCCTGAACTTCTCTTTTCATGCCTTTAGCTGACTGTGGTCTAATTGTGGGCTTACCAAATGAAGAGAAACTTTTCTGGTGCTTCAGTAGGAGCAGGCTTAGGCCTTATTTCGATGGTTGTGGTTGTTGCTGTTCTCCACGAGATGTTTGGAGGCTCAGGGAGTGCACAGGAGAGCCCTGCAACAGGCAGAATTAAAAGGCTTCAATCAGGCTGGCACTGCCAGGGTGATTTATGGCTTTAAACCACTATCAAAAGCGGGAAATCTACTAAAAAGCCGTGTACAAGTGGTGTTGGTCATCTTAGGCCTTCAGCCATGCTCCTGTGGGAAGCTGAGTTTTTGAGATATTAAAGTCCTTGGGTGGAGATTGGAGGGCTCAGGCTGGGAATGGCCTGTTAATAGATTCAGAGCAAGAGATTTTGGAAAAGAAAATCAAATAATCTCCTTGATAATCCAGAAAAATCTCCTGCAGATCCTTTTGTATTGCCACTGTATGGAAGTGTGGAAATCCAACTGAGCATCATGGATCTGGAGAGGTCCAAACCAGGGGATTTTCACTCCTTTCCTCAGACTCCTCTTGAAGATAAAATATACATACACTTATAACCATATATATGTGTGTATGTATGTGTACATACATATATATATATCTCTAAAAAATAAATATATGTGTCACTTTGGGGTGTATTTCCCCAGCCTGAATCTTGCCTAATTTCATCCCTTTTATTTCTGGCTCTGTCCTTCCTCAAACTGTTAATTTCCTCCCTGCCTTTGGCACTGATGTGTTGTCACCACGCTCAGCCTTGTGTGTCACCCCACCGCACCCCGGTACCAGCGATCCCTTTTAAACTCCGCTGTAATTGAGTGCTCCAGTTACAGGTCACCGGGGTGGCTCTGCTCCGCCACCACGTGAAGGTGAGAGGATTTTAGGGTCACCCAAGACCAGGTGATGTGCCTCCCTTATTTGCCATGGGAACCTGTTATTATGCAGCTTGAAAACCCACAGGCAGTTCAGGCACCTACCTCACGCTGCAAGCTCATCTCTTATTTATTGTCCACCATTTAAATTAAGTCACATTCACTGTGGCTCCAAGGCATCTTTTCCCCCTTCAATCTCTGTTTCCAATTATTTTCCCCCAGATGTCATTAGCTGGTATTTGCCAGGTTGCATCTCGTTTTGTTTTCTGTCTTTTTGCTTAATAACAAAAAAAAATGAGGGGTCACTTTGAGGCAGTGGAACTAATGGGCAATCATGGATATTACGGAAGCTTGAAAAATTATTAAGGTGATGAAATCTTTCTAATGCTACATGCTAATGAAAACCCAGCATGGGGCTGTTTCTGAGATAATCCTATTTCTAGACTGATTGAAATATCATTGTGAGCGCTTTCTTCTAAATATATATGTATGTTCCAAGGACCCATACATTTGGCTTTCCATGAAATTGGAGTTACTTGTTTTTCATGAACTCACATATGAAATAGATTAGATGGATGCTTGTAAAATCTTATTAAGCTGCTGTTGCTTGACATTTCGTGCCCGAGGTGGAGGGGCAGGGTGGAGAGGAGCAGGGGCTCGGCGTGCTGCTGCTGCTGCTGCCCACAGCCACCCAACGCCTCCCTCACAGGGCTGCGCCCAAAACGCCAGATGGGGACTCAGGAGCCTGCTGCTCTGCAAGGAGCTGAGTACCAAGGATTTTTAAACAAATCTTGGGAAATGGCCATACTGATGGCCGGGTCAGAGCGTTTCCTCTTGCCAGGACACGGTGGTAATGGGGCACGGCTGTGCCGGGACGGCGTGGGGAGGGAGTGTTTGCTGCGTGAGCCTCAGCTGCCCCTTCGTGCAGTCCCCAGCAGTCACTGAGTGCTTGCTAAATGTAATTGGGGTGGGTTTGTGGCACTTTGGTGGTTAACAGGTTACCCCTGCCATGAGGCTCGCCAAGCTGTCACGAGGTGCCAGGCACTCAGGCTCTTCAGACCTTGGCTCACGGGATCGCCGCGGGCTCCTCGTGGGCAGGGGAGTATGAAATGAAACACAAGGGAAGAGCTTTTCTCTGCGTGACCCCGTCTCTGTGCTTTGGGTGACTTTTATTCACTCCACGGGCTGAGTAAAGGCCCAGTCTGGGCTCGGCTGGAATAAACATCTGTGGCTGAATAACTACACTAATGCAGGGAACATGTGATGAAAAGTGAGGATTGTGAGCAGGGATTTTTTATTCAGTACAAGAAAAATTCTCTCCCCAGAATGAATGGCAGCTATTCATGTCAGTGAGAGGAGAGATAAGGAGTCAGGACAATTTTACTAACCCTTAATAAGGCTCCCAATCTATTTATATATCGCCATCGATGTGTGGCTCCGCTTTCAGCTGAAGACAGATGGCAATAGTTTAGTTCAACCACGCTTTTTTCCTTAGTGCTCTAAAACCATTATGGACTTTGTTGCTGGTTTTACTTCAGTCAGATGCTGATGTTGCTGCAGCTTGGTCCCTCCTCACCCCAGGGATGACTGCAGGGCTTTTCCTTGGGAATGCCTTCCCCATGAGACCAAGACCTCTTCTCCTTCTCCTTCNCTCCTTCTCCTTCTCCTTCTCCTTCTCCTTCTCCTTCTCCTTCTCCTTCTCCTTCTCCTTCTCCTTCTCCTTCTCCTTCTCCTTCTCCTTCTCCTTCTCCTTCTCCTTCTCCTTCTCCTTCTCCTTCTCCTTCTCCTTCTCCTTCTCCTTCTCCTTCTCCTCCTGCTCCTCCTCCTGAGGAGCCCTTGTTGTCACATCTGATCAGAGATCCCCCTTTGATCCTCACTAACCCTTTCCCCTGCATTGTTGTCCTTCAGCTTCACCTTTCCAGATACACATCATCCTCCCTTATCTACTGAGTTTAAGTTGCATTTGAGGGACATCAGCATCTGGAAGGATGAATCCTGGGGGATTAACACCTCCAAAGGCTGCACCAGCACAGGAGGAGATGGTGGGTTCCTGCTATGTCACTTTCTTTTCAGCTTCAGGGAATTGTGAGCTCGAAACAGCCTCTGATAGTCCAAGCAGATAATTCCTGTTTATTCCCCGAGGAACAGGTCCCTTGATGCTGCTCTGACTCCCTTTAACAGCAGCTTTAACTTTCTAAGTAATCTATAAAATAATAAAAATATAACTGATGTGTCAAAATGTGTCTGTTCAAAATATCCCAGTAAGATCCCTGTTTTGTCCAGGTGAAGCTGTTGGATGGAGGTAGTGTGGCAGGGCAGGATCACCATGGCTGGGGTGGGAACTGATGCCATTAGTGTGGTTTATTGACTTTGAGGAACATCTTTCATTCTAGAGTTCATATGAATTGTTGGTGGTTTGTTGTTTTTTTGGTTTTTTGTTTTTAATATATTGAGCTGCATTCTGAGAAATCACCAGATGAAATCTCTGGCCTGTCCTCTGTCTCAGGCACTCATAATCATAAATTTGGGCTCTAAAACTGCAATGCTGTTATCACGTGCATTCCTGTAATGCAGTTTATTGGCTTCAAAGGTCCCAACTGTATTTTTTTTTTTCTTTCTTTTTTCCCCATGTCTAGTCACATTCTTTATAGTGCAGAAAATGGGATTTGTACACCTACTGAATAATCCCATGCACCAAACCCGGGATGGAGGGAAAGGCCACCACTGTTGTACCTTCCACAGACCCTTCTTGGGTGTTTTTGTACCAGGCTGCAGTTTGAAATATTATGGGAAGTTTAGGAGGAAGAAAGGTTTTTTCTTGGCAGCTGAGATAATTTTCTCTGGAATCATATTCCAGGAGGCTTCCCTTGATATTTCACATCACATGAAGCTGTGACCCCTTCAGCTTCGTGGCACATGTGTCTTAAAAACACGCTCTTTGCATAAAAGCCTTGGAAATGCTCTGAAGCCTGAGACTGCAGCAAGGACCAGATCCATGTGATGTTGTCATAACAACAAACAATAATTTGAAATGCAGATTTTTCATCTTTACTCTTTGGTTGTGATTGAAAGCTGTGGAAAATGGGGGATTTGCTGCACTGAGATTGTTCCTATTAGAATAAGAAGGTGATAATGGGAGTTGGTAAGATGCCCGAGGGATCAGGAGGATGATTTGTGAATACTCCTAAACCAGAACACAGCTAAACCAAGAATTAGTTGTGTTTCTGTGGTGGTCTATCCAGCTATTTCTGTTGAGCCTGTAAGACTGGTGTGACCACTGGGCAATCTCTGGAACAAACAGCTTTCCTGCAGGTAAAGCCCAAACTTGTGACCCTCGGATAAACTCATGGAAATTGCAGCATCCTCGGTGTTTGTTTCCAAACAGGTGTCACATCCCTGGGAGCAGATGAAGGGACTTTGCTGGGTTATTTACAAATAGCTTTTGCTGCTAAAAAAATAGTGTTTTCTTTTTGTGAGGAAGGGATTGTGTGATTCCCCCCACTGTCTGTCACTCCATCAGCCGCTGCTGCTGTCACCTGCTTTTGTGCTCCTGCTGGAGGTCAGGCTCAGCTCCCATCCCATCCCATCCCATCCTATCCCATCCCATCCCATCCCATCCCATCCCACAGGTGTTCTCCACATCCCCTCTGTAAATCCACAGCCATTCCCTGTGCTGCCACACTGAATCCACGGGGTGCAGCCCTTCTTCCAGATGTGGCTGAAGCACTTCCACCTAAATTATCCCAGGTTTTGTGTGTTCCTCTCCCCTGTGCGATGCAGGAACCAGCCATGGCACTACCTGGGGAGGGAGGGGTGAAAGTACAGCTCAGAGCTGGCCACTGCCTCATTTTAATATTTTATATCCAGATAAGAGAAAATCACACTCTGCACGTGAACTCTGGCCTGTTTTCTCTGCCCTTTCTGGCTTCATTCATGCTCCTTTTGTTACTTTTCATGTTTCATGATGCCTCAAATGTCAGAAACCTTCTTATATTCCTTGATAGGTTTTGTGATTTCCTTAGTCATCCATATCTGTCCTCGCTCTTTTCTTGTACTAGTATCTCTGAGAAGCCAACTCATTTCCTGAGCTTTACACAAGGGCTTTTTCTTTCCCTTTTTTATTTCTAATCTTCATTTCCTTTCTCTGTCCCTGTCCATCTCCTTTTCGCTCCCTCATTTCTGCTTTTCCTGTTACACCAGCACTTCCCTCAGCCTGCCTGGGTAAAATCTAGCCATTTTTATTTTTATAAAAGAATAATCATAAAGTGAGCATGCTTGGTATATCAACAGAGGCAAGATTTGTTCTGAGCAGTGTAAATATCCTTGAGATCTCAGAGCCCTTGAAATGAATCTTCCACCCTTTGGAAAGAGGTGCCGATGGCATTTGTTGGTGCTCTGGAGGTGCTGGGCCAAGCAGGAGGAGCACATCAGTAGCCTGCAGCTATTTCAGACTTATATTACCACATCATCGATAGAAACAGCTGTTAGACAGAAAAAAAGATGGGGAAAAGCCAGGCACAAGCCTTAGCTGCAATTATTTCTAGTGGCAGGTGCAATCTCCAAAGCTGCAGAGATTTCTGCTTGCTTCAGATAAGTCTCTCAGCTTTGGATGTCTGTTTTGGAGCCTCTGTCAGTGATACTTTGCTGCAGAGTGGTGGGACAAACTGGTGGCTCAGGCCAGCTGGCCCAGTCTGAGATCCAGGGTCCTGCCACCACCCCTCTGCTTCCCCTGCAGTGCCACAGACCTGATTTGCACCCCACAAATTCAACTGCTTAACTGCCTTGTCTTACTTAACAATAATTCTGGAATAAACAACTCTTATTCGATAATAATTTGGTGTTTAGGACAAATCACTGCTATGGATGCTGCAGCAAGAGCAGTGGTTTCATTAAGAGATTTTTATATGCAAAATTACACTCTGTGTTTTATTCCTCGTGGTGGAATTTATTCCTTCCTCCCTCCCTTGCCTGCAGGGTCACAGTTGCAGCCTCTCTCCCTCCCTCCCATCTTTCTTAGCAAATACCAAAGCAACACATTCTTAATATTTCAGCAACATCTATTTCCTCTGTCAGCAATCCAATCCCACCGTGTCTCCAGAGGCTACTTGAGTCTCTTTCAATGATCCTTTTTTGTATTCCACACTTGGAAAAAAAAAGGGAAAAACCAGTATTTGTTTTTGTCTTCAGCCTTAGTGCAATTCCCATTTTCTCTCTGATGCCGCTGCTCTATACACCCTGCACAGACTCTCCCTTCACCCTGTGCCCCATTTCCTTCTGCCTCTGATGGGTCAGGGGCTTCTTTCCCCCTAGATTATTCCCACATGTCCCCAGTCCTGCACCATCACACATTTATTTATTTATTTATTTATTGCTATGTAACTCCAGGGCTCAACTATTTTTTTTTTGCACTATTTTCACCCCTTCTGTGGCCTCAGTTGTTTTCCCCAATAATTTAATCTTAAGGCTTTTTGTTGCTGCATTTTGCCCATCAGGAGGAAATCACAGACCCTGGCTAATGAGAAGTGCTGTGTTTGTGTTACACGAGGTGATGATCGGGTCAGGGCTCCATGAGCACAGGCCACTGCGTGTTAACCAGTGTAACTCTGGGACACGTGGGTATTTCAGCTGAGAGGTGGATATGGGTGAATAAAATCAGCCACGGGAACAGAAAAACTTGGCAAGTTTCAGGTTATGAAATACCTGAAATGCACTTATTCATCAGGCTGCCTTCACAGCAGATCCCATCCAGCCACGAATTTGGTGTTCGTAAAGCAAAACGCCCCCTCCTCGCAGTGAAAAAGGCATGGGAACTTCTGCAGTCCTTCTGCCAAGGCTTGAACACATGTGGCAGAGTTGGTGCTCTCTGCAATTTTACTCCATCTGTGTGGGGAAAATGGGTGTATTTTTCAATGGAGAAAATCAACACAAAATCCCAATACAGGCAACACAAGTCAAGATGTATATATTCCTGTTAGTGGATCAAAGTAAGTACTAGATTTCCCATTAAGGCTTGTTTTAAACTAAAAGTGCGTGTTAAAAGCCCTAACAGGTTTATTTACGAGTAGTTTGATAACACATCTTAAACCACATTCCTCTTATTCCAGATAGGATCAGAGAGACAGGGTTTTACAACCGGCCTGTGCTCCTCTAGCATTTCACCCACCAGGATCCGCTCAGCCAGGCATCAGTAATTCCCTTACTGTTAATTCCTGGCTAATTCCTCGCTGTCTGGGAGCTGTGCATTCCGAGTGGGACGCCCTGGAGGGGCTCACACCTCATCTGAATGCGCTGCATGGGCAGCAGGAGTATGAGAAGCGGTGCTTGGGAAAAACAGTATTTTCTGATACGTTCCAGGAATGTATCTGAATTTTGGTGCTTTGTCCCCGGACCAGAATTTGCATTTGATGTCGTGCCCAGGATGTGTTTGATCCCAGCGTGAAGCACGACACAGCGTGAGGCAGCCGCTCCCAGCAGCCAGGGAGCCCGGGGCTGGTTTTCTTTATCCAGCTCTGTGTTAACAGTCTCTCTTTCAGCATTTTGCCCTTTTCCATGTAATCAAGCAACCTCTCTAGAGCTTCCTTCGAGTTTGTGGAAGAGTCCAGGTTAAAGCTATTAAAACTGGTGGGTTTTTTAATCGGAAGCAGCAGAATTCTTTATTTCCTAGTGCCAACAGAGTGAGGCATTTGGACAAGCAATGCTCCACAGAGAGAGGCAGCAGCTAGTCCAGGCCCTGCTGAGTCCTTCTGATATTCCCTTGAAGTGGAGAGATATGGAGAGCCATCCACTGGGATCACGGGCTGGCTTTCCACATCTGAAGCAGCTATGGATAATCCCGGCTGGATCAAAAACCATGGCCAGAGCCGCAGCTCTTCCAGATGCTGGATGCTGCCATAGCTAATCTGCTTCTGGGCAGTACCTGCCCTTTTAACTCCTTGCTGTGTGCTGTGTACTGCACATGTGGTGCTGTGTTGCCCAAAGAGGACACACAGCACTCCCTAATCCATTTGGAGTAGCATCAGAAGTCACTGAGAGCCACTTCACTGGGAGCCGTGATGAGAATTTTTAATTCCCCTCTTTGCAGCATGAGATATTTTCAGCCTGGATGGCTCTATTATGATGCTAAGGAGTGTAAAATAGCACTTTTTTTTCTGCTGATGTCATTTGACATCAAATACAGGGCGTCATCGCTTTGGTGGCAGAACAGGGACGGGGTGTGAAAGTCCTGATGTCCTGTGCAGCCTCAGAGTGCTGCGGTTACTGCGGCTTTGTGGAACATTTCTGGCACAGCCAGCAGGTCTTGAGCTTCTGCAGTTCAAATAATTTGTTCATCATTTGAAAATAGAGTAAAGTTGGGTGGGATTTGAGGAAGAAAGTCCTTCCTGTGACGGTGGTCAGGCCCTGGCACAGGGTGCCCAGAGAAACTGGGGCTGCCTCATCCCTGGAATTGTCCAAGGCCAGGTTGGATGGGACTTGGAGCAACCTGGGATAGTGGAAGGTGTCCCTGCCCATGGCAAGGTGGAACAGGATGAGCTTTAATGTCCCTTCCTACCCAAACCATTCTATGATTCAATGATACTTCCATCCAGCCCAAGAAAAAACTCTTTTTAGGCTCTTTTGTTCCCACTGGTGTAGCTGAGCTGCTAATAGAAAATTCTTGGTGTGCCTGAGGTTGGCAGAGCTGCAGGCAGGAGGCTCACGGCGCTCCCGCACGTTTCCCTCAGGCAGCCCCTGACACCACGTTTGAGACAAGCGTCGATTTGTCTGTCAGTAATTCTGGCACCATCACAGCTCCTTTTAATCAGCTCTTTAAAGACTTCACGGCTGGTGGCCAAACTCCGGCTGCAGATTCAATGGAGCAATTTACTCTTCAGCCTCTCGTCGCGCCTGGATCTGCTGCACGATGGCACGATGTGGTCTGAGGGGGTGGGACAGAGCTGTGCTGGCCCTGCATCGCTGTCCCTGCATCCTCTGACACCCCTGCACTGGCACAGGGGGATGCAAAGCTTTGGGGAGTATCGGGTTTCTGCTGGACATGAGGCCAATGCAAGAAGCAGGGAGACAGCAAGGCACAGGGTGCATCGTCTTTGGTTTCTCATGGGGATGGTCAGCCCACCACAGGAATAAAATAATCTCATCCATCCCTCTCACAGGCACCGTTTCCTTTTGACTGGTCACTGTCAGCAGCAGCACTGCTCTCTACAGACACCTGAAAGGAGGCTGGGGTCAGGTGGAGGTTGGTCTCTTCTGCCATGTCTCAAGTGAAAGGACGAGAGGAAATGGCCTTAAATTGTACCAAGGGAGGTTCAGATTAGATATTAGAATTATTTTTTTCCCTAAAAGAGTGGTCAGGCATTGGAATAAGTTGCCCAGGGTTGGGGTGGGGTTGCCATCTCTGGAAGTATTTAAGAGGCGTCTGGAGGTGGCACTTGGGGATGTGGGACTATGCTGTAATCCAGGCAACACTTAATCAAGGTCCAGACCCAGCTCTGGCATTTAAATAGCTCTTACTCCATCTTAAAGGTATGTTGGAATTATCTTTATGTTTTTGAGGACCAGCCCTAATTTTTCATTTTGGATTTTCTATGTTAAGCAGAACAATTGCCGTTTTCCTGCAGCTGAAAAGCTTAATTTCTCTGACTAAAACAAACCCCCAAGTCCTGTTTCTCTGATCCTGGGCTATTTGGCAGCGTGCTGGATATCGCTCTATTCACAGGAGACATTATTACCAGTTATACAAGCAGGTTATTATTACTCATGCTCAGCCTGGGTTTTGATGGGTCTCTCCAGGATCTGTTTCTATTCACTGTTTATTTTCATTAGTGGTTTGAATGATAGAGGGGATGATACAATTACAGAACCTGCAGCTGATAGGGGTGGGAGCTTTTTCAAGCCCTGTGGAGTGCAGGATTGTGACTCAGGTTGACCTTGGCTCGTGGTATTTCTGCTCTGCACAAGATTTTCAGTAAGATTCACTAGATTCAGTGTCAGCAAAGTCTTTTTCTCTAGTAGGGCAAAATCAGCTCTGAAAAGTTGGGAAAAGTGACCTTGGCAGAAATGTGTGCTAAAAGGATTTGGGGTTTACTCTAGATCACAGTAAATCCACCTAAGGTTTAGTAACCCTCAATAGGTGGTTTCAGGCTGTGGGCAGAATCACCTGGGAGCCTTGGAGCTCCTTTGCAGGGTCTTTAGGACTTGAATAAGAAGAGTTCAATGGAAATTGTGAAGGTCCACACACTGAAAAATGGCTGCAAGCTTTTGATTCGGACTCTAAAGATGTATTTAGAGTTTTTATTTCTTATTTAACTGCATTGTTGGTGTATGAAGGCTATTTTCATGAGGTGCACGGTGGGCCAATGCTTCTTTCAGAATAAGACAGATTTTTACTGCATTTCTTAGCTTCAGCCAGTTAGAGAAGGTCTCATTTAATCATGGCAGGACTGACCCTATTATTAGGCAAGTCCATCTTTGTTAGGTTTTCACCGGAATAAAATAGTATCTGACCCCATAAGAGATTCCCTTTCAATGAACTACTGGCAAAGCTCCTTGTGAAGGCTCTTGTTCGAATAAATTCTTGGCAGAGCTCTGGATAATGAGATTTCCATTGAAAAAGCTGTTAGCAGAGCACCTTTTAACCCAATTCAGAGGGTTAGAGAGGAGCCCTGGGAGCCAGGACTGTCCGGTTTGGTCTCTGGCAGAGTCATTGCACGAGCAGCCTGTCTTGGTGCTGGGAACAGGACACCATCACCTCCACGGTCAGGCCCATGTGGGGTGTGGAAATTCCTCAAAAATCATCGAAATATTTTATTGAGTGCAATGACATGGCTTTTGAGGACAAATGTTTCTGTCCCCATGAGCTGAAGATGGTTCCAGGTTTACTGTCTGATGTGTGAAGTGAAGTGGGGTGACCTTGAGTATAAATTTTTGGGTAACATCTTTCTATATGACTTCTTTAAAATCCTTCTTTCCTGTATTTCTGGAGATTCTCAGGACTATTCCTTCATCTGTGTCACACCTGGAAAGGTGGTAGCAAGAGTCCAGGCACTGTGAGCAGAACATGCCTCTTTCTCTTCCCAAACATAATTTGTTATTCCAGCTTTCCATCTGAGCTTGGGATTATGAGTGGTCAGCTTTCATGCTGCAAATCTTTATAATGGGATTAAGCGGATAAGGACATGTAGAAAATGATTAGTGCTCTCCTGGGAGCCATTAATGGTTTGTAAAGTTCCTCGCAGCAGTAACACCTACCGAGTTGGGCTGTGCAGGAAGAAACTTGCACTTCCTTTAATACTAATTTTAGAGAGACTGCGGCTCTCTGGGTAATGAGTATTGATTCCTTGGAGATCTGCTGAGAATTGTCAAGCAGATAGATTTAATCAGAAGTGGGATTCTGGTTGTAGTGCAGATAATACAAAGAAAATCACACATTTCATTAAGTTTTTTGGGGGATGAAGATAGGCAGGGAAGATGAAAAGCCTCGATTCTCTTCCTTTGGATCCTGCGCTGTCTGCTGCTCTGCAGGACCAGAAGCAGCATCTTCCAGATAACAGATTTTTGGGATAAAATGGCCTCAAATTCCCTTATTTGAGGTCTCAAGCATCTCCCCAGCCACACTGAAACAACCTGTGGGGGCTGCATTGGGGCACATGCACTGCAGAGCATCATCTGATGCAGGTACAGGGCTCCCAGTGCAAACCAACACACGCAGGAGTGCAATGGGGAAAAAGAGCTCCTCCACAAAGACCTAATTTAACATCCCGGGCACTGCAGCAAGAGCCCTTTCCCTGAAGGCACCAGCCATCCTGCTCTGCTGTAGATAAGAGCTGCAGGATTAGCCCTCCCAAAGGGAAACCCTCCTCTTGCTCTGAGGTTTTGGTGTTTGGCACCAGCTGCTCTGCGCAGGGCGAGATCCGCGCTCAATCCCGTTTGTGTTGCAGCCAACTCAGATTTGGGATATTCGTGGAGCTCTTCAGAAATCTGTGCTGGCTGGGAATTACAGCTGAGCTCAAGCAGAGGGACAGGGACCCCCTCTCGCTCCCCGTCCTGACAACTTCATCGGGCTCGGTGTTGTGTGAGCTTTGAACAGAGATACCACGTGGAGCTCTGTCATCTTCTGGAGGGAAGTCTGATTATCCCAATTGGATTTGGAGATAAAACTATGATGTCATAGTTTAAAACCGAATTTGGTTATCTCAAAGTTTACACTTTTTATACTCTTTACTTTACAGTGAAGGATGGATGCACAGTAAATCATAGACCATCCTGAGCTGGAAGGGACACAATGAGGACCATCCAGTCCACGTACCTTGGTGAAGGAAATGCTTTAAAATTCTGAAAAGCTCTCTGATTGGAAACACTAAACTCAAGTGCAAGGCATGAGAAAAGCAACAATGGCCAATGGTGAACAGAAAAAAATAAACATCAGCTCTCCAGGTTGGGTCCCTGATGCTGAAATCAGAGGCTCCTTGAGGAAATTACATGGCTGGCAGCCAAAGGAGCTCTTGCTTCTTCAAATGCTTCCTAATTAAGTTCTGACTATTAATCTGTATTCCTGGGTCAAAGTTCTTCTGTGAAATAACAAATTAATATGAATCATCTTGAGGAAGAGGCAGGAGGTTGGTTTGGTTTGAAATCGGGTGTCACCAATCCATGTGAAGTGGAAACGGGCTGGTTTGTGGCTGAGGCAGAGCCAAGGCTTTGGACCTTTTTAAAATCGATCCTAAAGCTGTATGGGCTTCCCTGTTCTCCAATGCACTGATTAAGGGTGATTATAGAGTTAGCTGGGAAAAAAAATACAGCTGGGTGCCATTGCCATGCAGAGATGTTCCTGTGTTCCTCAGTGCCAGGCTCTAATCCTCAGAATGACTCATCCTCTCTAATAATTTTCATAAAGCCACTGCCACAGCATTGTTATTTACCCAGATAACTCTGCTCGTGGCAGAGGAGGACATCTTCTCCACCACCAGCTGCTCCCAGGCAGGAGAAATCCTCCTTTGGTGAACTTTGGGCTCAGCCCTTTGGGAATCATCATGGCAAAGCCAATGGATGAAACTCATGCTTGAAATTAGAGACTTGCTGGAGCTGAGGTGTGTGTGGGACCAGGGGTCCATTGCTACAGAGTGGAGCAAGAGCTGGATCTTGGAGGTGCCTCCTAGGCACAACCATAATTTGTGAGGGTGTAATGTGACTCCTACATAATTTGGAGTGAGAGAGGTGCTTAGGAGGGAGTGATTCAAATATCCCATCCTTTCATGGCTCGCCTGATGCTCTCTGCTCTGTTCCAGCACAGCAGCCACAGCTCATGTCAGTGTGCCCATCCTTACTTCCCCTGTATCCTACTGCATGAAAAAAACACCTCACCACACTTAAGGAGGACCTGTGTGAGTGCAATTTTCTCTAAACACCTAAACACTCCAGACCAACTGCACCTCTCCTCTAATGTGCAGCTGTGACACTGCAATGACTCGTAAAGCACCATTCTGGGTGCCCTCCTGTCTCCATGGGAGCAGCCACAGCACCTCCCCACTCTGCTCTGCCTCATCCTTCCCTGACCCAAACCACTCACGAAGTCCTGCTTTATTAGGCAAGAGAACCTCACAGCAGCTTGGTTTATAAGTCAGGTGCTTGTTGTCCATTATCAACTGCCCCAAAGTTGAGCTCTGCCTTCCAGACTAGCTGATCCTTCTGAACAGTCACTTTTATTAGTCTGAGATTTGACTTCGGAGACTCAGGAGAGCAAAGATGGACTTTTTTCTTAGGGTTGAAAGTATGGATGGAATTTAAAGGAAGTGAGCAAAGAGGCTGTGAAAGACCTCGCTGTTATTCACCTCTATGGGGCAAGACATGTGATGAAAAGCAGGGAGGAGGAAAATATATCACTGATAATTGAGACGAGCTGTGTGAAGAGAGGAACAGACAGAGGCCAAGAGAGATTCTCATGCTGGATTCAAAAAGCAGATAAAAATCACCAGCAAAGAAATTAAATTAAAAGTAGGAGAATGGAGGGTAGAGATTTATACATCTCTCATTAGAAAAATGAGCATTAAAATAGGATATTCTGGGCAAGTAAGCATGGGTACATTTAACAGAGTGGTTCATGGAACTCATGGATCCCAGTGACTGTGCAGACTGTGGGACAGAAGGGTGGCCTTGTGGGTTCACCCAGTGGAGCTACCAAGGAAATCACAGCTAATAACTGAAGAGCTGGCTCTGAAAATCCTGCTTTTGTTTCCTCACCCTTCCAGCCCAGGCCCTAGAAGAGAGGGAACCAGTCCACTTCTCCTCAGCCCCAGAGATCAGCTCACACCAGGGTAATCTCATCTTTCTGGACTTGGGTGCCCACCGGCAGAGCCCCTCACTTCTCATTTTTCCTGGATAGGAGCGAGGACATGTGTCTCCAGGCCAATGAAAGTGCCTGTGTGCCAGCCCTTCTGCACATGCTGGGTGTGCAGCCCAGGAGGGAGCACGAAAGCAAACCTGTTTTCCCTTTTCTCCATCTCCTGCTGCTCTCCCCATCCCCCTAATTGAGATGTGCTGAAGGAGATGCGGAGGCAGTTTGGGGGAGGTGGGTAGAGATGGTTTTCATTAATACGGCTGTTGAAGGTTCGTTGTGTTCTGCCTAATCCTTTGTTTGCCCTTGTTCTGTATCAACTGTGAACACAAGCCATCAGTTTAATTAGCAGGAAATAGGCAGAAGCAGCAACACAGAGCACTGTGGAGCTTCCCCTCCTCGCTCTGATCGGATCGCTCCAGTCTGGAGCTGTATTTTGAACTTTGGAGAAGGTGATGGGAGATGAGATAAAATGCAGTTCTGCTATTTGATGCCACTTTTAGTTTCCGCTGCAAAGCTGCAGCACTGGAAGGCTTTAACTTGGGCGCAGCTGGGGACATGTGGATGTTCATGATCATTCTCTTCTGCTGGAATTGTATTTTGCAGGATGTACCCCAGGAATATATTGTTGCAGTAAAGGCAAAGGCTTGGCAGCCAAGAGAGGGATGGGAGCTGGTCAGAATTTCCCTTTATGGCCCCCCTGATTTAGAGTGGAAGGAAAAAGCAGGGAAAGGGGGTGATGAATCCATGCCCAGTGCACCGCTCCTTCTGCTGCCTTGATGTGTAAATAACAGATGAAGGTACTGGATAGAGTTTTCCTGAGAAAAAGGAACTTTCAAGGTCTGTAGTGGTTGGCTTTGATAACCATTCTTCAGCCTATACCCAGAGTGTCCAACACCACAGTATCTCGTCAGCTTTAGCCCAAGGTGTGATTCTGTGATCAAAGTGCAGCCTTTAACCAGCCTGTAGCACTGAGTTGTTTCTCAGCATCTCTTTCCAGTAACACTGTTCTCTCTTAGTGTAGGTTTGTGATTCCATCCATCCTTGCAGTAGGAAGTAACCCAGGTCAAATCAAGTCATGCCTTTGCCCCGCTGCATCCTCACCAGTAAATGACCTGTAAGTCAAGTTTTCTCCTTTTCATTAATCCTATAGTTTAAAATGACTCTGTAATGAAACTTTTTAGGACTTCAGTTCATCATGATCTTTTGTTAAAGAACCTAACAAACCCCCTTCTAATTGCCTCAGCATGTTCTGACTCAAACCACGGGAGATTCAATCCAATGGGGAAAAACAAAGATTAAAAAATATCCCTAAAGGTGTGTGTTTGAGCTCACCTGTGGGTCCCTTCCAACTCAGAATATTCTGTGATCTGGAAATAAAGATTAAATATTTCAACCTCTGGAGCTGTAATTTTTTCCCAAGTAAAGCATTTGGCCAAGCACATGTTTCAGGATCTGCTCTGGCACAGAAAGCACGTGGGAAGATGCTGCTTCCAGGAGGCTCACGTGGATGGAGAAGGGTTTGTATCATGAAATCCCACTCTCTTTCAGAAGCTGCTCAAATGCCATTACAGACAGCACGCAATTAGTGCTCTGACTCTGAGCTGTTTGGGTGTAGCAGGATAATTCCCAGTTGCCAACTTTCTTCTCCATTTCCAGGCTGACTTTCAGCATCTCTTTGTTTCGTGCAGCACGACTTTCTGAGTAATAGGAGATGATTTACTGGATGTCACATCTAAGCTTTGATGAGCTCTAAGGTGAATCTTCGATAAATTAAATGTTTTTCAAGAGCACAAAGCTACACGCAAAACTAAACAACCAAAACCACCCTGGGTTTGCTGCCTGTCAGGCTCTTGACTTCCAGAATGGCAGTCCCTCAGCAAAATGATTTGCACTACACAGTAATGAGCTTAGTTTTTGCTTAGATATCCAGAAATGTTTATTATAGTTAATATGCTTAGTTTTAATATTTATACTTACAAATATGCAATATTGATTATACATTGTTCCATATAGAATTTGTCATTATTATTTAATATGATAAACAGTATTAAATATGATTTGCCCAGGGCTGCCTGTCCCTCTTGGAGACACCCAGGGGTGACATTTTGCTCCTTACAGCCAGTGTGGCTTCAGCATCTGCCCACTGGTTTTTGGTATCTCCCTTTTCCTGTGAAAGTCCCTATATTCCAGTCACTTCTTGGTCTTCCTGGTATAAACTGAACAGATTAAATAATTTAAAGTCTGGATGACTCTTGAGTAAGATTTGCAGGATCAGGCCTCAAATATCCTCTGTCTTCCTTCCCAACATATCCATGCTGGGCACTGTGTGTGGGATATTCACGGGATCACAGAACCGTTTGGGTTGAAAGGGGCCCTCAGGATCCTGTAGTTCCAATCCCCAGTTCTGGGTGGGTTAACTGGGTGGCAAATTAAAATAAAGGAATCGATGTGCTGTGTCCATGTCGAAGGATCAGCCTCTTCCTCTCTGTGCTTGCACATACAGATTAGGTGTGTTACAATAAATCAATGGCCTCGATTCCTACGGAGGCACTGGAGGAATGGCAGGACTGCAGGGATGGATAAAGCTGAGGTTTTATCGCTCTTTCATCAGTAAACATTGCAAATGATCGATTAGACAGGGAAATGTTCAGGACAGCTTTTGATTATGAGGTTGTCAGGTTCTTCAGCCTCCCTGAACTGCACTGGGGCTGCCAGGGATGCTCCAGCTGGGAGCAGCTCATCCCTTGGCACGGAGCGAGGGCTTCCATCCCTTCACCATCCCCTGTGCCAAGAGTGGGGCGTTTCCCTCCTTCCATCCATTCTCAGGCACACTGCAATTATTGAGATCAAACAACTCGAAAATATCTCGGCAAACAGCACCGATTTGGAATTAATCACAGTTTTAATTTGACAGAAAGCGATCCCACTCCGCTCGCTGCGACGTCTCCTCTCCCCTCCCACCCACGGAGCCGCTGCAGGGTGTCTGAGGGAAATGAGACGTGCAGCCTGCCCTGCCTGGTAAAAGCCTGTTTAAGTGATCAGCCATAGACTTGGTTGGAATATTAGGCAGTAAAACAGGTTTTCTAGAAAATGAGATTGCCCCTGGCGCTGGTAAATCCATTCAGAGATTCACGGAAGTCGGGTGGATATGGTGACATTTGGGAGGCAATAGGTATTTTTCTTTCTTAATAATTCTGATATGGAGTGACTATAAATTAAGTAGTTTTCAAAGGCAGGACCTGATCCTGCTCTTGCTGTCGTTTCCTACCTGTTTTGGTCTCACTGATTTCATAGATTTTAATACAGGGAGAGAAAGCTGGCATGTAATTTCTGGAGTAACACTAAAATCCAAGCATCTTTCCTGCTTTCTGGTAGGGTCCATGCACATGGAGAGTGACTGGCTCTGCTCCATCAAAACCCTGATCTTTTTATGGGAGGAAAAAGAACAAATGAGTGTTTTACCCAGGCCAGGCCGTAACAAAGGGTGACGTTTTTGACCTCAGACATCTTTTGGGAAGGATCCTTATCCCGGCAGGACGTTTAAGACCCTGGGATGGGTCTCTGTCCAGGCTGGTTGGTTTACCCCAACACTTATTCCTCTGAATGAAGTGAGATGGGAGATCTGTGCAATGTGTCGTTTTAGCAAATTAAGCGTTACAAATGCTGCTGCCACCCTTCCCCCCTCACATATGCTCCTGCTTTTCCCAGTATTAAAACAACAAATAGTCTGCAGAGCAAAACTCCTGAATCTTATTGCCTCACCCACCGCTTCCCAGCCCAGGAGAAGTCTTGTGTTGTAGATACCAACTGGATGCTGTTGGTCCTGGTGGTACAGAATGGGACCATAATAACAAGACTCTGCATGTTTCTGCCTCGTCCTTGCTAGATTTGCTTTTAAATATTGCTGTGTTCCAAGAGGAAGAAACAAATAAATGCAGAGCTTTTCCCTGGGGCTTCAACAACAGTTGGGAGGATTTGGATTACTGTTGGCTGGGATTAAGTGTCTGGTGTGGGCTTGAAGAGATGAACCCCAGCAGTGGCAGAGGACATGGCTCTGGCAGCCTCCCAGCCCTTGGGTGTAGAACGGGGTGAGTCTGGGAAAAGCAGGGTATTTCTATTTCTTACATCCAATATTTTATTCAGAATCGGGAATGAAGAAAGTGGTTCTTCAGACTGGAGAAGAGAAGGCTTCAGTGAGGCCTTAGAGCCCCTTTCAGTGCCTAAAGGAGCTCCAAGAGAGCTGAAGAGACACAACAACATCGAGTGGCTTCCCACTGCTGGAGGGCAGGGATAGATGAGATATTGGGAAAAAAATTCTTGGCTGTGAGAGTGGGGAGGCCGTGGCACTGACTGTCCAGAGAAGCTGTGGCTGCCCCATCCCTGGAAATGTCAAAGGCCAGGCTGGACAGGTCTTGGAGCAACATGGGAGAGTGGAAGGTGTCCCTGCCCTTGACAGGGGGTGGAACTGGCTGATCCTTAAGTTCTCCTCCTGCCCAAACCATTCTGTGATTCTGTGACTTTCCAAGGGTGCCAAGCCAGGCCTCGGGCAGGGAGGAGAGGAAATGGTGCATGGCTGGCAGGAGCAGAGCAAAGGACCTCTGTGGGTATGAGGGGGATGCAGAGGAGGTGTGAAAGGCAGCCCAAGGCTCCAGCCTGTGTAGGGGGAAAAGCAGTTCCTTCAGGCATTACCCCCAGCTTGCTCTGCATTACCCACTGGCAAATCCAGAGGAGCTTCGGCAGAGAGCAGACTTGGCATCCCTAACGCTCCCAGGGAGGACTGATGCTCCAACAAACCTGTCGGAGCACATGACCTGACTTTTGGGAAGTGCTGAAGCATCTCTGGCTTCAAGCACAATCCGTGGGAGCTGCGGGTGTTTGCATCCCTGGATCTGACAGAGGGAGATGTGCTGGCTCCCTGCGCTGCCCAGCTTCCAGAGATTTTAACAGGCTGCTGTTAAGCAAACTGCTCCAGCATCATCCTTGGGATGTGTGCCAAGGTTCAGGCTGGTGCAGTCTGAAAAAGGAAGATAGAGAACCTGGGGAATGGAGATCCATCACGGAAGCACTGACAGTTGCTTAACTGAAATATTTTCAAGCCCTGATGGCAGGATAATTTTGTATATCTGACTTTATTTTTAGAGTTTGATTGATAGTCATAAAGAGGAAAGAGGAGAGCTGGAATTTTCTTCCAAAGGAGTCTGCAAGCCCAGGTTTCCTGTTGTGCCATGTTACAGTTACTTTCAACACGATTCTTGTTTCTGATTAAAATAATTCACCATGTTTCTGCAGCCGGCAGGAGGTTGAAGCAGTTTGTGCAAAGCAAAATGTAATAAATGTTTCGGAAGGCAGGGAAAAATATTTAGCAAATCTGGAGTCGAGTCCCATCTCTCTTAATTTGGCTAAACAAGGCGGTAGATAAGGCTTTTGCTTTTGCAGAGCAGGAATTTCAATTACTTGCAGGAAGTTTGCAAATTAAGAAGAAGGAGGTTAACAATGAAAATAATTTCCTTAGGTTTGGAGCTCTGCAACATGATTTAGAAGTGATTAAAATGATAAGCAACTCCGTAGTCCTTGCCAGTGCCTGTGCACTCCAGTTATTTATGGCAGCAAGTGCTGGGGAGCAGGATTCTGTCCTCTCCCAGCAGCTGGTTGCTGCTCTTTTGGTGCCTCATGTAGCTTGAAGGAGCTGTTGGTTCCCGTTAGGATTTCGGCCAGGGCCCGTGCAAGCAGAGAGAATGTTTGAAAAGGACAATATTTAGAGATAAAGGCTGCAGGAGTAAGACATCAGCCTGTGGGAGCAGGTCTGACCGCCTGCCAACCCAGTGCTCTGCAGGGGCAGGAGGGACACGGGGCAGCTCCGGGTTGGGGACAGGATTGTGGGGAGGCAAAGGTAAGAGGCCTGGAGGCAGATAATGCTGGAGTTATTTTTCCTATAGCACATCTTCACTCTTCCTGACCTCTCACCATTCCTGATGCTCTGCCCTGGGTTGTCCCGATCTCCTTGCAGGTTCCTCACGTCCAGTGGAAGAAGTGGGTGGCACAGATCAAGCCAAGAGAATCAGGGATCTTGCCTACAGCTGAGTATCTAAAAGCAGGTTTATTTGCTTTCTCTGGGGTCCCACTGCACCTAAGGACCCAGCCCTGCCTGTGGTGTCACACAGGCGCAGGAGGGAGGCAGCCAGCAGGCTCCTGCCCACCCAGGTTCTGAGGAGGTGCCATCTCCAACCTTCTAGAGCCTGCTGGACTCACCTGCACATATCCAACAGTTTGGTCTTTCCAAGGAAAAACCAAGGGCATAAGATGTCAGAAGTGGCTGTGTTACCAACCTTCTTGCTTTAGTGCAAGCTCAGCCCAGGCAGAGCTGCTGATGCCAAAGAGACCCTGGAGGGGCTTGATCCAAGCCTAGATCCAACCAGGGAGCTCATATTCTATTTGATCTGATAAACAGGCTAAAATAAGTCTCAAGTACTGTTCCAGAAAACATGAGGCATCCTATTAAAGAAAAAGTCACAAAAAAAACCAGTATTGATTTCCATTGACATGGAAATGGGCTGATTATATAAATGCTACAAGGATGGGGTTCTTGAGGAAAGTGGTTTGTTAGAACCCAAAGCCCAGGTTAGCCTACATTTGGTTCCTTTGGATGCTCCCAGCAGCTTTTTGCAGGGATGAGGTAGTCCAAAGGGAGCTAGGGGGTCCAACAGCTGCCCTTGAGCCACTCTAGTGACATCTCCAGCAGCAGCAGGATTTTTAGGCATCACATTTGTGCTTAAAGCTCAGGGATAGAAAGCTCACAGCCAAATTAAACAGAGTTACTCGTGTTTTCAGTGTTGTTTTATTTATTTTCTGATCTGTTTTTCTCACTCTCTCATTAGGCAGCAGTTATTCTGTGGCCACTTTCATTCACTTCCCATCAGTTGGCCGCATTGATAATCAATCTTTTGAAGCACAGGGTCTCTTCCGGGTTTGAATTCTTTGGATTTTATTAAATAAATGTGCATTTGTGTAGAATGGAAACTTTGCTCCTTATCAGGATCATCTGTCTTGGTGAAATGACTTGGAACAGCTGTTCCATGAAGCAAAATCCGATAGAAACACAGGGACTGGATATAAACACAAACATTAGTCACTATGGAAACTAAAGTTACTGCAAGATGCCTCCAAAAAGCTGTGTTTCTATATGTTTCTCATCCTAACCAAATATTCCCGGGGGAATTTGCCAGCCACTTCACTTAAAGCCGTCTGGGAGTGTTCTGCTTGTGTGCATATGGATCACTCGGGAGCAGCACCACAGCTTTGGGTACCACAGAGCTCTGCTGTCAGAATTGATGGGTTATTGATTTATCCCGATTCCTGGAGGCTGGCAAAGGACAAACCAGCATTCAAAAACATCAAAGGGCAAAGCCGAATCTAGGGACGTGTGGAAATGAGAGCTCGAGCTTTAGGCTGTGGGTTTAACCCACTTCCAGCCCCGTGTCCCATCCCAGCAGGTGCCTCTGGGGTATGGAGGGTCTGTGCTGGGCTGTAATCTCGATAATCAGGGGCTTTGCTCCTCCATCTGCCAGTCCTGAGACTTCTCCATGCATTTAAGAAATATATTGATGAAGGAAGAAGCTCCATCCTCTGCTAGAAGTGCTGCAATTAAAAACCAGTTTCTCTGCTGACAGAGGAGCTGCATCTTTAGACAACCCTTGGAGACTGTAAAACTAAATGTGATTGCTGGACGAGACTGGCACCTTGCAGAGATGAGCCAGCACAGGCAGAAAATGAAGTTTGCAAGGTACAGAAGTCACCACCATGGGGAAAAATGGCTCTGTTTGAAGGGAACGACTTGTGCAGCCACAGGTGGTGCGATGGCCCTGGCGTTGTGCAGCATCTGAACACAGCCCAAAACCCCCTGCAAGGGAGACACTGCCCCTCTGCTTTCTTGGGCCTTCGTCTCCTTTTTGCAGGAGTTTTAAGAAAATCCTTGGTTTCCATGGCAACTGCTGGCTCTGTGGCACGTGTGGCTTCCTGCGGCACACGCGGGGCTGGGGGCCTTCAACTCAGGGTGTGGGGCTGAGCCCCCAGACAGAAACAGCGGCTGAGACCCTGTCCATCCTCACCCCTCAGACCCTGCACTCCCGCAGCCAGAGGGATGCACTCGACTGGCACCTTTCCTCCCTTCTCTTGTCAACGTGGCAAAGGTTTGGGCGCCTGCAGGGAGCAGAGGTGCAATTTCTCACCCTTAATGCACTTTATGCACCCAATCCCCATCCTCAGGCCGTTGCCATCCTTCCTCATTTGTCTGTCTTGGGCAAGGTGGGGAAATACCTCCACTGAAAGGATGGTCAGATGTTAGAACAGGTTGCCCAGGGAAGCGGTGGATTCAGCATCTCTAAAAGTGTTCAAAAATGAGTGGATGTGGTGCCTGGGGTTTAGTGGTGCTCAAGGCAGTGCTGGGTCAGTGGTGGAACTGGATGATCTTAGAGGGCTTTCCCAACCTAAATGATTCCATGGTGATTATTAGTTGCCGAATTCCTCCAGTGGAGCTGGGAACACATCACAGCAGAGCAATGGGTCAGGCACTGTGTGTGAAGGTCTTGTCTCTCCCTTGACCAGCAGTTGCTGCCAAAATGCAATTCCCATTGGAAATTCAGATGTTGGGGTTTTTTCCTCCCTCTATGTCTTTCTTCATAATTGTTTTATCACTCATTAGCTTTACCCAAAATCCCCTTTTAAACTGAACTCCTCCTCCACTGATCACCCACACGATTTAGCGGCACTTGAGCGAACAGAAAACCCGAGAAGGAAAACAATCCCAAACTGGCTGAATAGCCAGTTCCTGCTGAATCCGGCGAGATTTGGCTATCTGATTCACTCAGACTCCTCCTCCTCTCCGCAAATCCCAGCCTGGCTGCTCCTGTGAACCTATCCCGTGCCAGACTGAGCCGACTTGGCAGGCACTGGGCTCAGCAGAATAAATTATCCCGGCTTGTCAGCTCCTTCCCCCCGCTCCTTGCAGATTCATCATTACTGGGGAGAGGGGGGTGCTGTGCTGGTGTAACCACGGTGGCTTTGGCCTCGGGGATCGTGTCATTATACCCACAGCAAACATTTGGAATAAATAAATCGTCCCACAAAGTCAGAGCCTGTTAGCAGCGGCAGCAGAAGCCGAGCGGCTCCGACAGCGGGAGCGCGGGGGGAGGAGATTTGGGCCATTCAGCCCTTCCAAGGAGCGATTCACAGAATCAGAACGGGTTTGGCTGGAAGGCACCTCGGAGATCGTCTGGCTCCAGCCCCTGCCCTGTGCCAGCCGGGGGAGATGCCTCCTGCATAAGCAAACGTGTTCTCTGTGCCTTAGGATGCGCGAGCTGCGGGGACACCGCGTCCATCTCCCTCCGGCCGCCCGCAGCAGAGCGTGGCACGGGCTGGGAATTCTGCTCCATTTGCTTTGCCTTCTCTCTGCATTTACTGGCCCTTGGTACCCCCAAAGAGCTGCCTTTACAAAACAAAACAAAAAAAATTAAGCTGCGAGTGTTGTAATAATTAGAATATTATCAAGAATAAGGGTACAATAAAAAATGGGGTCTTATTCATTTACCTCCCTTTTTCTGGAGTTGTATTAAACCCCCAGGGCCCAGCTGAGCCAAGCACTGCAGAGCCCATTTCAGTGCATCCCTAAGGGCATGTGCCTGCAGTGAGCTTCCAGGTAGGATCGCAGGTAATGAGACGGTGGTGAGAAACATCCCCTGCTACATCAGGACAGAAGAAAACCCCATGGGAGAAGGGAATTGCTTCCAAGAAAAAGGTTTCATAGTCATGGCTGGTGACCAGCATGGTGGTTGAACTGACTGGGGGCTCCCGAGTGTTTAATCCTGGGGTTTATAATGATGGATTCAGGTTGGACAGTAGGCAGTTTCCTCAAATCCAGCATAATTGGGTCTTTAATCTGCTGAAGAAATTCCTGAGCTGGATACCGATGTTATGTCCTCCTTTGGATGAGGGATGGTACAAAAAGAAAAAGGAGGAAAAAAGAGGCACATTATGTGAATTTATTTGCATCTTCCAACAATAATCCAGTCATTCTACCCAGGAAATGCCTGTCCTGCTTAATGCTCCTTTATGCAATTTTTTTTTCATGATGGCCAAGAGTTTGTTTATTTATTTATTGACAGATTTCTTTTGCTGGGGTGGAAAATGAGGGGCAGAAAATGCCATTCCAATTTTTTTTTTAATTCAATCTTATTATGTTTTATTTTTTAAGCAGTGGCTTGGCTGGAGGTTTTCTGAGCCTCTGGGAGGTGGGAAAATTCCAGGTCCTGAAGCCCCAGCTCTGCTGCTGCAGAGATCCATCGGAGCAAGTCCCAACAGCTCCAAAGAAATTCCATTTCCTACAGCAAGAAATGGCAGTTGTTGGTGTGGGCACATCCATCCCACCTTTATACCAGCCAAGACTCCAGCTCCATCCTCAAATGCCCCTGAACCCCAGGCAGAAAACTGCATGTAACATTTTGCCTCTTTTGCATAAATTTCATCTGGAAAAAGCAGAATTGTGAGGATTTTGGAATGGGTGCCTTATTTCAGCTTCGCTTGCTAGAAATGATCCTGTTGCTCCGAGTAATTACACAATAAATTTGTGAGAGGGATATAAAGCCGTAAAAGCAGTGGTAATGGTTTGCAATTTAATAGCTGAATTGTAAATGAATTTTCCTATAGCAGCTTTAATGCAGCGAGCTGCTACAATTAAGAGAACATTCTTTGGGGTGCCTTTAATTTTTTGTTGTTGTTGTGAAGTTCAGTGCCATTAATTCCCTGGTTTAAAGAAACCAAATCGTTAACCACTTCAAGCCATAAAAGCCAACTTTGACTTCCTCTGCAGCCAACAAAATTTTGTCTTGGAAAAGGTCTTTTTATGCCATTTGGCTCTTGCATTTTCTTATAATAGCAAGTGTGGGGTTGTACCACGTATTGAGCTTATGCCCTTCATCCTCTTTTCATCATCATCCATCTTGCTCCTGTGACATGTGACATCTTCTGCCATTGGGGTGGAAAGATTTGGCCATGCAGGGAGACCCTGCTCACAGAATTTAGCATCTCTTTTCAATGTAGTGTTGAATGAAGGATTATATAAACGGGGTATGTGTGTATTGCAGTGCTCCGTGTGCCCCCCCCCTCCAGCCTCGGGGCTCTCTGGGCACAGAGGATCCCTATTTTGCCCCCACTCTGAGGATGCTCCGTGCAGCAATGGAGCCCTGTTAGTCCCCCATCCACAGTTCCCGGTCCTTCTTCTTCCCCTTTCCAACCCTCTGGATTTCAAATGTCATTCCCAAGCAGCTCGAGCTTTTGGAAATAATCTTCCTGGAGTGGGTGCCCCCAGCACTGCCCCTCCCGCAGTGGTGCCAGCGATAGCTCTTGGTTTGCCTCATCAGACTCCTCTTCTCCTTCTCACATTCCCCTAATTACATCTTTCCACTTCCATACCAGCATCCCCTCAGTGGCCTGTATTTGAAGGAAATGCCATGAAATCCGGTGTCTGATCTTGGAAGCATCTTTGGGGCAACTGAAATTGTTGCTAATTATCGATGGTGTGTAATTACTTTGCCAATACCACCTGCGGTCTCCATAAAGGAGCAGGGAGCTGCTGCACCAGGGTGTGTTACCAATGCAAAGTGACACAGACAACCCTAATCTGACTATGGTGGGTGATAATTAGAAGGCACAGTCGTGTGTAAGAAGCTGATGGAGTCCTGAACCTGCTCCGAGGGGTGGCTCCAAATCCCCTCCTCCCATCACTGAATCCAGATTAAGGGGAATATGTAAAACAGTGCATGTCCTAATGCAATTTTCTCTCATGTGCATCCTTATTGTCATAACTTTGAGCCTGTTTCAGGGTCTTTTTCATTGTCCAGCCCTTAACAGTTGGCTGTTTGTGCTACAGTCCATGGGTGCAATGTGTAGATTCCCACTTCCAGCAGGGGCTTGACCTTGAATATATTCCTCCATAACCATAAAAAATCTGCTCCCTCATTGTGTTCCAGGCTGAGGCAGTTAGCAGAGGAAAATGATTTAGTGAGGATTGGTCTGGAAGTGTAGTCAGTCAGTGCTGGATCAAGCAGGGGTAGCCTGGCCCTGCTGTGGGGCACAGATTTGTGGGGTGCTAACTGACCGAGTAAAACAGGGTCTCCCTACTGCAGAATCTCTCCCAAAAAACCCAGAAGTATCTTTGGATGAGCTGGGAGCAGCGCTGCCCTGCACAGCTGCCACGGAGGGATGGGAAGGTGTTAACTGACTGGAGAGCAGGGATGGGATTGCTGCTCCGGGCCATGGAATCTGCTGGCGGAGGCAGTGGCCGTGGGTGCAGCTCCTGGAGCAGTTAGAGATGCAAATGGGGAGCAGGGGAAGGGAATGAGAGAATGTGAGGATCCATTGTAAAGCCTAAAGGCACTGCTGGAACCGAGCTCCGAGTGAGGGATGGAGCCTGTGCCAGAGGACTGCAGGCAGTAAAAAACCTTCAAAATCATGTTCCTGATAAACTTTAAATCTCTGGCTCCGTTTCAAGTACCCTGTGTGAACACAGCCAGGTGAGGTGTTGCCATTCAGTGGATCCACTGCAACTTTCTCAACGTGGTAAGAAAGATTAAGAGAAACTTTTGATTTTTCACCCAATGCTTGTTGCTGACCTTGAAATTCGCCACCTGCCACATCAGCCAGGTGAAACCTGTCCCACTTGTGTGTTTGCTGGGGATGGAGGTAATTCCTGTAGCCTGGGACAGTGTTTGAACAGCATCCGGCAGAGGAACATCGCGGCCTTTTTATCTAACAAGAGCTTCAACAATATAAATATTTAAGTACAATAAACAATTATGATCAAGTTTCTTGGGTGACTGCACACAGCAAGTGAATTTGAAATTCATTTCCCATGGGTATTGAGGCTTCACATTCACTTTCTGTAGATGTTCATGCTAATAAAACTTCATTGCACAGAAAGAGAACACAAGAGGGATGCAAATATGACAAGGGCAAATTTGCTTAACAGTTCAAATGAATATTCACCAACTTTTTATTATTTTTAAGTCTTCATTCCTATTTGCTATAAAAAGATTATTTTATCTTTACTCTCCAAGCTCAGTGAAGCGTGTTTGAGGTATAATATGTATTTCCTTGTACTAATGGAAAGTTTTGTTACCAGCAAGTAAGGAGTACATTTAAAATGTGCGTTATCTTCAGGAAATGTCACTCCTGAATCCACGTGAGTTGCCACTGTCCTGGCTGACATCTGTATTCCAACACATCTTGCACCCTAAGGCTGGGATCTCCCTGGTTTTTCCCTCGTTTAAAGCCACAGATCTCAGATCCAGATCCTGACACCATTATCTTCCTCTGATTTTTCCTTGCTCATCTTTCATCTCGCGCTGCCCTCGGTTACGAGGATGCTGGAGATGTTTTTCCTTCACACAAACTGAGCTCCCCTTTGGAAGGACTTGGGGGTCACCGTGGCTCCGTTTTGCCTGAGGCAGAGGGAGCACAGTTTTGACATCTTCATTTGATTTCTGTCCTGGAATTGAAAGAGATGCAAATTAGCAATAATGAATATTTTCATTAAACGTGTCTAGACATTACATCTGAGAACAGGATAATGATGCTTCTGCTTTATATAAAAAAGTCTGAAGTAGACCCAGGATGGATTTTTTTTTTTTTTTTTTTTAGAAAAATAACATTTATTAAAAAAAAAAAAAAAGAGTAATTTAGTGTAAGTGAAATTAGGGTAATTGCTAATTATGTAACTGCAAACGAGGCAGATCTTTATCCTGAGTCAAGCTGGTCTGGTGCAGATTATGAACCGTTACTTTTATGAGGTGGCATCAGAAGGCAAAACATATCAGTGAAACAGTCCTAAGTAATTTCTTGTGCTTATCAAGACCTTTTGGATAGTGAGGGGTGTGAGGTGTGAGGGATGGAGCATCACCCCCTCTCATTGCAGATCTAGCCTAAAATTTAGTCTGGAAACATAAACGTGAATGTTAAAATAGAGATCATGGATTTTATCACAGAATCCCAGAATGGTTTGGGTTGGAAGGGACCTTAAAAGTCCTTAAGGACTTTAAGGTTCCTCCAGCCCAAACCACTCTACAATTCTATGATAAGAACATCAGCTTTTCCTTGGATCCGTCTTGCTCCACCAAGCCATCATTTGAAGGCACCTCCCTGTTCTCTGGAGAAAACTTCCCCATTTTCATGAAAAGCTATTAATATCAATAATATTAATAGCTCTCACCTGCATTAGCAGAAGATAATGCTTCAAGCCTTCTCTCTAAGGGGACTGAACTCCTCCTGGCACTCCAGCTGATGACCAGTGCGATCCATCTGGGATCACAGCAGCTCCCAGCAGCAGCTGGAAATCAGCTGGAGGGACTTGGGTCTGGCTGTGGCAGCTCCCAGCTGATCAGCTTTATCTACGAGTTTTCCCCGAAGTGAAGGAAGTGATCAGGAAGCTGTGGCAGCCGTGGGGTTCCCTCCAGCTGTGGCTGGGGAGTGATGCTGCAGCCTGGGAGGTGGCTGAGATGGAGCCTGGCTGCATAGCCCTTCCCTGGGGCAAAAAGTACAAAATGCAGGAATAATGGGAACCATTTGAGGTTATTTTAACTGTCAGATATCAGAAGCAAAGTAAAATGCCCAAATGAGTTGACAGCAGCTCAATTTGATCCCTGCCATGAACTGACTTAGAGCCCGAATTTTTCAAAGGCTGATAATCGCCTTGGAATTGATTTTGTACCGAGATACTTTATCACACTTGTGTATTTGGTGTGGTTTGATGAGGGTTTTTTAGAAGTAATCTATGTCAAAGTTAAACAGACTTTATTAGAAGACACACGTTCCCTGCCCTTCTGTGGCTGGGTGTTCCTTTATGGTAAATCATGGTGAGATGAAGGAATTGTTCCTGATTTAACTGGAAAGCCTCGCTCTGTTTCATGGATTGCAGGTGCCCTCTCCCACTGGACCTTGGTCACACCATGTTCCAGCCCATCTGCTCCTCAGGTTCCCCATCCTCTGAAATGATACCTGCAGTATTCCCCTACCTAACCCAAGAAAAAGAATGCTAATGAATTATCTGATGTAGAGGGATTTCTCTCAATCCTGGAAAAGTGCTATTTTTGGCAGAGTAGCTGACTCCAGCCAACCCATGTTACAAACCCTTAAAGAAATGGACATCAGTCCACTCCAAGCCCCAAATTCACAGAATCAAGGAATCCATACTGACACCTTAAAACCTGAAGAAATATAATGCCGATTTTTCAGCTGCCTTCTCAATGCTGAAACTTTATCTAGGTGTGTTTTTAGGTCTTTCACAGGTTAGTGGGGAATGTAATTATAGCTTTGTAATCTTATGCAATGCAGGATTAGTCCACCCTGCTGGTAACATCTTGAATAAAAGCAGGGAAAATGGGGGGAAAGGCTATTTTTATTGTTCCACACTCCCCAGCACATTCTGTTGTTGTGAAAGGGACTGGTTTGGCAGCGGGGTGATCCCCAAAGCAGGCGTGACCCAGGGCTGGTGCCACTGACAAAACAAGGGAGGGTGATAGCACTTAGAGCAGAACGTGTGTTCTTTCATGTGAAAGAAAAGGGAAGGACTAAATTAAGTTTCACTCTCACCTGGATTGGGCTGTTTTGTCCCTGAAACGCCCGTGGGAATTTTGTGGATGCTCATGTGCTCCCTGCCTGCTGGGTGCCAGTGGGGGACAGTGTGCTGTGCATGTTAAACCCCCTCTCCATCACAATCTGGAGTTCTCCATTTCTGCATTAATTTTAGGATTATTTTAGAGGGCTGAACCACCCTTGAGATCTTGTCTTTCACTTACTTGACAAGTATTATAACAAAAAAATCCCATTTCTCTGTAGCACCTTCCATTCCCAGGATGCTCCATCTGACCCTTCCCACGTGCTCTGCCCTGTGGCCCCTGTTTCCAGTTTCATTTTCTGGCAAGGGAGCAAAGGGCTGCAATTCCACTGGTTCTGCCAGTGGTGCTTATTGCCACAGTTGAAACAGATGGGTGCAAATATTTATTTCTGCCTCCTGCCCAAATTAGGACAGTGATCTTACCTGTAATCCATCAGGCTAAAGCATCTAGAGGGTCATGAAAATGTAAAGACGTCTGAGTTTCACTGCACCTCTGCTAATGTCAAATCTTCATCAGAATTGACTTCCCAGGACAAAGGAGCTGTCAGATGAATGCTGATGCTCCATTAATGACAGGGTAGGGTGACCCACCCCGGCATGTCATCATTGTTGCTGAGGGAAACACAGAGGCAAACCTATAATCACCTTTCCTGCATCTGTCCCACTAACACCTAAATTAAGTATATATTTGTCTGCTTGATCACAGGATTTTTTTCACAGCGCCAATTATCCTGCTATCTGAGTGCTTCACATTCTCCCTATTCATTGAAGTTTTCACATGATCCTCATCACAGCGTCAGAAAAGGTGGTCAATTGGGGCTGCAAAGCCAATGTCTCTGCAGACTCCCCATTCTCCCCTTCCTGAGAGGACGGGAAAGTCTTGGGGATCAGCAGGACCTGATCTCCCAAATCACCCCGGCAGTTCTGAAAAAGCCCAACCACGTCTTTGCTCCCTAATTTGTGATGGGGAAAGGAGAGGCAAATGACATTTCATACAGACTTTACCTGAAATGATAGGATAAGAGGGAATGGCTTCCTACTGCCAGAGGGCAGAGTCCGACTGGATATGAGGAAGAAATTCTTCCCTGTGAGGGTGCTGAGGCCCTGGACAGGTTGCCCAGAGAAGCTGTGGCTGCTCCTGGATCCCGGGAAAGTGTCCAAGGCCAGGTTGGACAGGGCTTGGAGCAACCTGGGACAGGGGAAGGTGTCCCTGCCCATGGCAGGGGGTGGAATAAGATGATCCTTAGGGTCTCTCCCAGTCCAAACTGTTCTGTGACTCTGCTCCTGGGTGGGGATTTCTGAGGTGGAGACCACCATAAACCAGAGGTATTTTGCAGGAAAGCGAAATGATCCCAGCACATCATCACTATTGTCTCTATGTGCCATGAAAGGGAGCACTTCACACATAGCTCGCAGTGGAGAAGGCGTTAAAACAGGAGGGTGAACCAGAGTTAATTTTTTGTCAAGGTTTATAGATTGACTGGTGAGTTGAGGGTGGGGTCATCTTGGAAATGGCTGCAGCACATCAACCTCGCTTGAATGCGAGTATTAATGGCTTAATTCACCCTTCAGTTGCACGGGCCAGCCCCAGCCAGGTGGAACATGCACAACAGTTTATCTCTCTCTCACTGTTCATCATCAGGGAGAAAATACCCCAAACTTGCACTGAATCCAAACAGTTTTATGTTTAGCAGAGACCCTGAACCTCCTGGGTAATCTGCCCTTGATAAGAAAGCAGAACCCAAAAAAATGTTCAGAGTTTTGGGTCCATTGCAGCAGGAGCTCATCACTGAGGCTGATACCTGCTCATGCAGAGCTGGCTGCTGACGGCTTCCCCATAAACGTTTAAACACAGGCCGAGCACACGAGGATTCATGGACTGCTGTAATTCATTAAACAAATGTTGGGTTTAATAGCCCTGCATCCAAAGCCGGTGCCATGGATGCGCTCAGCTGTGAAATATGCTGTGGAAGTCATTCCTTTGCAAAGGGGTCTAGAAATCTGCTTCCTATTAACGTAAAATGGGTTTACTGCAGAAAAATCTCTGGGATCACATTTTTCTCTCAATTATCCCTCCTCAGTGGGATTCCTCGAGGTTTGCGCCGGGTAACTGAGATGTGTCTAAGCTGGGGGGTTTGGAGCTGGGGTTTGTTTTGATCCATTAAGCTTGTATCTCGCCGCAGTGATGTAATTCCCCCAGTCTGAGACACTTTATAAACATTAATGGGTTTGTTTTCACAGTCCCGAGGGACGTGCAGCACAGGAAGGTCGCCAGGACCATTTTACCCGCTCAGAAAGAGAGACAGGGAAATGTGGCACTGCAGCATCACGGGGAGAAACAGGATACTCATTCAAATTTTTAACCTGTCCATCCTTAGCTCTGTTTAATTCAGTTTTAATAACTTGTAACTTATTACAGCAGTACCACATCAGCAAGGTTGGCATTAAGGTGCTGCTGTATATCCCAGCTGAGGAAGGAAGGAGTTGGTGCTCCGTATTTTATGAGAAGGGGGTGAAATGCAGTTATAAATACACCTTTGCAGAGGGAAAAAAAAAATTGTAGCTATTAACAACTGTTGTAACTTTGATGGGAATTACTTAGCGGAGATGTGCTGGAAGAGACTGTGGAACACAGGGCACGCTGTGCTTTTCCTGGGGATTGCTGCTGGAGTTGCTGGTCTCTTGGACTGGATTTTCCTGGTGATAAATGGCCATACGGATGCCTCTGGTGATATTTGGAAGGGACCAGTTGGAATCTGGCCCTACAGTGTGCCAGGGCACAACAAACCTGAGGCACGGATCAAAAACCCCACTTTGGAGATCTTTTTGCCATCACAGAAGGTCCATTCCCGAGGATGTGCTGAAAGAAGCTGGTGATACTCACAGCCCTTTCAGCTGGGAATTGTTCCTGCAAACAGAGATACATGGAGCAGATGAGAAATTAATGTAAATACACAGACAGAAGGCAATTTTTTGGAGGAAGTGAGGCAGAGGCAGATAAAAAGCGATCAGCAGAATTTACATAAGCCTTCCCCATCACAGAGGTCATCATTCTGCAGGATGACACATGGAAATTCATTTTTATTAAATTCTGGATGATTATTTAATTGGAAAAAGAAGGATTTAATTGAATCAAGTCAAAGGGCCCTATTAGATTACGTTCAACCTTAACACAGAAGGCTTTTCCCATTTAGTTAAACTGGTTCCTTTGCATATTGTACATATTAAACTATAAAAAGTGGTAATCTGAATAGCAAATTAAAGGGTTTGGAAGGCCTGAATGGTACTCATGTGCTTTTCAGCCCTTTTTCATCTTCTAAATCTTCTCATATTCCCTTTACTGCACTCCTTAGGTTGCAACAAGAGCAAAGATGAAGGGTAGAACTCCCAAATCTTCCTCCATCCATGTTTATTCCTTTTACATACTCTTGAGGAATAGCCTGCCTGGATGTGATGACACTATTAGAACATGTTGCCCAAAAGGGAGGGTGTTTTCCAGACTTTCAAGGCTTCTCTTGCAGCACCTGAACAGATGCTGAGTGTAGTAAGGTGGAATGAAGATTTGTGGCTTACTGGCATTGACTCAGGTGTCCCGTGTGTCCTTAGGAAATATTCCCAATCTCTTTATGCCTCATCTACATGGCCAGGGAATCCCATCCTTTTGGGATGCAGACTCCTTGCAGAACTGTCAGTCTCCTGGTAAAAGTTGGAATAATAGAAAAAAAAATTTAAAAAAGGTCATCAAAGCAATTTTGGGAAATAATAGGTTTCCAATTTGGGGTCTTTAATTAGCCTTTAATTTCCATTTTTTCATCATTTAAAACTAATGGGAGAAAAGGATTGAGGCACAATTCATTTCCTAAAGTTTCATGTCATCCCAGTTTTGAGGTATCCAGCAAAGGCTTGGCCTTCTGACTGGGAACTGGCACAACCCTTGGGTTAGGAATGCCCCATCCTTGTGCCTTTCCCTCTGGCTGATATTGCTGGATTGCTGTGACACTCTGTGCTCCTTCCAGGCAGGAGCTCAGAGAAATCAAATTCTGCTCTGAGAGATCAAAATCAATTTTAATGGATCCAGCTGTTCCCCAGTACGGATAGAAGGCATGGGAAAGGGGAGAAAATCTTCCAAGATATCTTCAGGGGATTTCAGGAAGACTTGAAAGTAGTGAGGAAAGTTTTTAAAGTGAGGTTTTTAATTTACCCATGAGGCCACAGCCAACTTTAGGACACATTTTTTAAATAACCACATGCTAACATAGAAATTCTCTTTGTCAGTAAATTAAAAAAATTCCAGCTCTGACAGTGCAGCAACTCAAGCAGTCTATTATTAAAGTTAGATTGAGTAAGAAACATCATTTGGAATTTGCCTTAGCAGCTAAATGTGTTCTTGGAAGGTTCAAATCAGCTTTAACCTGATTTTGTTATGATAAAAATAATGTGCTGGTACTTAAAAGTCAAGTTCCTTTTTGCCGAAGGTTTACTTTTATTCAAGTGCAATGAGTGAGTTTTGCATATACGGTTCTGAGATTGCACACTCAGGTTATCTGGTTACATACATAATTCTCTCATTTGCAAACACAGTTTGAAGCACATACTCATGCAAATGAGGTATGAAACTGGGCATTTATCTTGATTAGAATTCAGTTTCTTTATATCCTTACAGAACTTTATCTCAGTCGGGATGGCTGCAGAGATGATGGAGAAAGAATTTCAAAAATTGCACTTATTCTCCTTGCGGGTTGTTTGTTGGTCCTCTGGGAATTCATTAAGGAAAACAGACCTTTGCACTGATATTCCGAGTGCCCTGGCCCAGCACCCAGGTTGGGTTGCAGACACTGCTGGAAACTCTCAGTCAGAAATGATTGTCCCTTGCAGAAGCCGCTGTACCGTTTCATTGAGTAAATGCTACATTTTCTCTGTTTTGCAATATCCAGATGGACTGATCCAGATGGATGTAAGGTCTAGATGCCACCTGACAAGGACTCAATCCTTTTGACTCTCAGAGAGCTGGTGGTAGCCAGGATCCAGATCAGACCCACGGTTTTGGGGGATCCAGGCTGCTCTTGCTGACGTTTTTCAGCACTGACACAGCACATTTCCCCTATTTCTGTCCCCACCGGCTGCCTGGGGACTCTGCACACCGAACCCTCGGCTCCTGCAGAGCCCCGTCCCCGCAGCCCCTGGATGTGTGGGATGGTGATGTGCTCCTGCTTTACCTCATGTCAAGCCTCTCCTGGAGCCATCCCTGCAGCTCTCGAGAACGGGAGCCCTTTTCTACCCTTTTTACTGCATTTTGGATCAGGGCTCTGCAGTGCCAGTGGTGCTGCACAAGGACACCCTGAAGTTCAAAGAACTGCCCCAAATTCTCAGCTTGTTCAGCCAAAAGCCTGAATTTAGGCAAATATCGGAGGGTTTAGCAAATTGTGCAGGGCTGTTTCTCCCTCTCTTCTTACGGCTCATGATTTTCTCTGACTTTCCCCTTAGCAAGAGTCCTTGCTCGCCATCCCGGCTCCTCGCTGTGCTTCCCACACCCACTCCTGATTCTGTGAGGCTCCCACCCCACTGCCATGGGGGCTCTTGCCCAGTTCCTAAACCCATTTGTGAACTTTTCCAGGTACGGGTGGCTCAGGTGACGACTCACAGCACGGCTGCCTGCAGATTTGGGATGCAGGGATGGATTGGGGAAGTACAACCACATGGGCCATGGTCTCCAAAGCATCCCTATCTATGGGGTTTGAAGCAACCTGGTGTAGTGGGAGGTGTCCCTGCCCATGGCAAGGAGTTGGAATGAGATGATCTTTAAGGTCCTTTGCAACACAAATCACTCTGTGATTCTATAATTTCACTTCAGTGAGGATGAAGCCATCTGCACGGCTGCCACGGGCAGGGTGGCAGCTCTGCAGGCTTGCTGCAGCCCTGGCAAACACACAAGTGGATCCCTCTGAGGGATGGATAAGGCACAGGGAAACATCCGCGCTCCCTCTAGCAGTCGCCAGCGAACGGATGATACCAATAATTCTCGATTTTTCACCCTGGGTTCGTGCCACGCAAACTGCCAGTGCAAGAGCTCTCGCACTAGTACTGCTGCAGTGGTGACAGCGCTCAGGTGGCTCTTTCCCCCCGCCCCAAAATCCTGCCAGAGGGATTTTTGGAGCCCATTTTTCTCCACCTGCTGCAGGCAGCTGCTGGGCACGGCAACGCTCAGGGTGAACCTGAGCACAGTTAGCAGAACGGCTCTTCATTAGTGGCATTTCTGAGCTCACCGCGGGCACTGCAGCATCCCCGCAGCACCCCTGAACTTCCCGGGGGGCTGCGGGGGGTGTCGCTCTCGGCGCGGCGCGGGCATTGCAGGGTCCCCGGTCCGCCCGCCCCGCACGGGCGGGACCCGCCCCGCCGCAGCCGCGCACCCACCGCGGATGCCCTCGGCCGAGCCGCGATCGCCTCCGTCGCGGCCCTGCCCGGGCTGCCGGGGGGGGCAACAGGTAGGGGGTACCCCCACCCCCCCTGCAAAACCTGTTCCCGCTTGTACTCCCTCTGCACAGACCCCCCTGCTTTCCTTTGCACGCCCCCTTGCACAACCCCTCTCCCCTTTGCGCTCCCCTTGCAGACCCCCTCCCCTCTGCACACTCCCTTGCACAGCCCCCCTCCCTTTGCAGCTCCTTGCACAGATCCCCTTCCC
>VWPU01005154.1:0-31370 GCA_013398955.1 Callaeas wilsoni | reverse complement strand
AAAAAAAAGAAAACAGAATAAAATTAATTAATTTTATTAATTATTATTTATTTAATGATAATGGAGACCTAATAAGAGATTTTTATTTGATATCTCAAATGAAAAATTGTTTGCTCATGTGAAAATAACACATCTTTTAAGAATTGTGAAGGTGACGAAGGAAGGAGACTCACAAAGGTGTTGTTAGCATAGGGAAGGTGACTGATGGAGTTTGTCAGTGATCATCCTGGGATTAAAAATGTTTTATTCCCTACAGTAATGCTGGAAGACGGGAGTGGTGTGCTAATGAAGTGACCTGATGACTGAAAAGCTGAAAGGCCCTGTCAATACAGAGAACAAATGGTGCTGTAAAAAAGAGTTGGCTCAGCCTCACGATGAGGGCAATAAAAAAGGAATTTATTTTCAGTATAGAAACTGCAAGGTCTTGTAAACAGAGGCTGCTCACTACTGTGCTGGGGGTTCATCAGCTGGAAAGGGCAGGATGGGGAGCTGCAGAGCAGCAGAGCACACGGTGACTCTGAGCCAGCATTAAAAAATAGCCTTGGGTCTGCTCTGAGGGTGCATCAGCATAAATAGTTTTAGGAGGTGAAGAAATGTTAATGGATTGTGCAAGGCACTGATGTGTCCTCAGAGAAGCACTGTGTCAGGCTGGGTTCACACATTAAAGCTGGGGGAAGTGTAGGAAAAGCACAGACCAGAGGAAGGAGAAATCTGTTTTATCAAAGAAGAATTCTAAAAGAACAGAAGGGTTTATGTTTTCTAGCCTAAAACCCCCAAATTTTGAGGTGGGACATAACTGTTTTCTAAAAACTGGGATGGTAGCGGTTGTAAATAAACAAGAAAGACAGAGAAGGTGATTTAATTTAAAGGTCACTGTTAGTACAGAGTGAAAGTGCATCAGTAAACAGCCTGTTGAGTCAACAAACCCCATCAAAGCGTGACAAATTTCAGGTTCCTGAGCTACCTCTGAGAAAAGTACTAAGAAATGTGGGTTTCTGTGAGAGAGAGTAACCGGGATGGCTGGGTTTTACCTGCCACATGCAGAGAACACCATCTTCCCTTCTGCCTCTCCACAATTCTGCTTTATCCCAGCGTGGGATATGGCTGCAGTCCCCACCAGGGCTGATACAAACGTGGAATATTGCTCTGGGGGGAACCTGAGACCCGTGGGTTTAACTGCCCCTATAGGGGCAAGGAAAGGTTCTTCAAGCATGTCAGCCTGTGTTCGATAGGGAAAAGATAGGAAACTCCAAGAAATGCAGTGGAGAACCATTCTGCTGGAATATCCTCCATGTTTCCAGCAGTAATTCCGGGACTTCCCAAGCTGGCAGTGGTATCCAGGTCACTGAGTTTATTATTGGTGAAACCTGTCCTCCACAAAGGTTTCTAAACCCTTTAATCCTTTTGGCCTGCACCACCCCCTGTGGCAATGAGCTCCCTGCTGCAGTAAAGTGTTTTGTCAAAGAGTTTTTTCCTTTTTTTTCCCTTGAGTTGCCCAATAAATCTAAGGAGTGTTGTGTAGTTAATGTTATGAAAAGCAGTGAGGAAATGTTCCTTAATCATCTCCTTGCCATTTGAACATCTCTTGGAGTCCATCAGTTGTGTCCTGCTGTAGCAAAGTGATCCTGGTCTCTGTAGCCTCTCACCACAGGAAAGCTGCTCCAGTTTTTAGCTGAGCTTTCTTCTGACCATCAGAATTTCCTCTGATTCTGTGATATCTAAATGCTCAAATTCTATCGAGCTAAAATCTGTAGCAAATTAACTAAAAGAAACTGAGTTTTTAATTGGTTTGTCCATTGGCAAACTCCTCATCCAACTGAGGAGTCCTTTCCAAAGAATGGCTACAGGGTGTTTTTATTTCTGTAGCAACCTTATTTCTAATTTTTAAGCTTTTAATCTAAAAAAAAAACCCCTCAAACAGATTCAGCCTGTCTGCAGTGCCAGAATATTTGTGATTTATCCCTGCAGTCCGTGGTTTTTTCCAATTTGATGGCCATGTCCAGGTCATGGAAGGCTCCTTTTACTGTGTGTTCATCAGATGGAGAAAAGGAATTTTCCTGTAGTTTCTTCCTCTATGCTGCAAATTACCTAAGCAAGGTCACCTAAATTGCCATCAGGATGTACCAGTTTCTCTCCATGTACACAGACTTAAAGAATTCCAGAGTGATTGCCTGTTCATGTGTCCATCTTCAGATATAAAAGTTAATGATGTGAATCCTGCCCTGAAGTGGTTGATCAGCTTTGTCATCTTTCCAATCTTGTTTTTTCCCTTTCCTTTCCTTTAGCGAATCAAAGCATTTCACAAATTAATTATTTTGATTTTAGGGAAATAAAGTATATTAATTAAAAGACTGCAAAGTTTTGGAAGAAAAAGTGTGATTCTACTACAAAATGTAGCGGTAACAAATGAATTGTCAGATTTTGTCCAGATTTCAGCAGGTTACTCTCACATATTCAGATTATTCAGCTGTTTGCTGAAGGGTCGATATGGTGAGAGAGATACAGGTGTAGTATCTTTGCTTGATCTGTTGCCCTCAGGAAGACATTGCATTCAGTCAGAAAGATAATTTCTTCGAAAAAATAAAATAGTGGGTTGAATATGCCAATAGATCAATCATTTTTCACATCACATCTATCCCTGTGAAATATAAATACTTCCCATACCTTGTCAGCACCCTGGAGCAACAGAGCTGATGAATTAACCTTCATGAGTACCTGAGTACGTTTTAAGAACTTTGTGAAATTAGCAGGTATGTGGCAAAAGTGATAAATAAAGGATGAAGCCACTTCCTTACTTTCATTGGTCTGAATCCCAAACAATATTTTATTTTTCTTTAGAGAGGCTCTTCCCTTCTTCTTTGAACATTCATTTGAAACCTTTGCCATGTGCCAATATTAAAAAAAAAAAATACTGGAACATTTACACAATAAGGCAGTCACCCATCCTTGTCATTTTCCACATCCCCATTGTAATTATTTGAAATCCTTGTGCCTGAAGATGAATTTTTTCTCCCTCCCAGCCCCAAATCTATTTTGGGAGTAGACTTGTAATTGTGTGTTTGTTAATGTGACTGTCTGTTGCCATGAACAAAGTGAGGTCACCAATTTTCTGTGGCAGCTTTGCCTCAGAGTTCGGGACTGTAAACCAGCCAGCACTTGCTCAAATGCACTACTTTTTCTTTTATATTATTTTCTTTTGTTCTGTTATCAAGCCAAACGATACCTATGGCATGAACTGACTCACATTGTGATAGTCTGGGATTATTCCTACTCTTACAGTTTGTATGGGACTTTTGTAGTCAATATTTAATTTTTCTCCATTGAAGACTTGTTGAGAATTTTCCTGGAAGTAAACTGAGAGTAAATGTATATGAAGCATTTAAAAAACATTTATTTAACTTAGTTTTTGCTAAGGAAAAGTTCATCTGATTATGTTATATTGGAGGTTCCAGTGCTCAAAATATTATATTTTGGATTTGTATTTATGCACTTTTTATTGAGTCCATACAGATCACTGAAGTTTATTTTATCAATGCACCATCAGTGCTAAGGTTTATAATGACATTACTGTTTCTTCTATCAAATAGTGATTTTGTCTGTCTGTCTTCAACCCTTAGATTTTTTCTTTCTTTTTGTTATTTTTGTATCTCAGAATGGATTGGTTTCTAGGCAGATTTGTAGTAACTGTCTTGAAGTCAGAAAATTGTGTCATTACAGCTGTGACAATTCAGAGCAGTCAAAGGTTTGGCTCAGAACATCTGTCCTCCTTCAGTACTCAACATCCTTTATAAACACTTTATTTATGACTTGAAACGAACAGCTACAACCAGGCTGAAAATAAACACAGATTCACCAACAGGAGCGTGGAGAGAAAATGAATTTATAATGTATAAAGATATTTTTTGGAAGGACTTTCAGACATCCCTGCCTTAAACCCAGCAGCATGAAAAAACATGAAAATACAGGTGTAATTCCCACCAGCTGTATTTTGGTCGTTTCTGTCACCAGGAGATTTCTCCAGTTGCTAAAAATTAAGTTTTTTCTCTGAAGCCACCTCACATATCTTGTGGTTTCACCACATAATGATGTTCATTCTGTGTGATAATAATGTAAGAAAAAAATGTTTGCTTGCATGAGGAACTAAAGGACAGTTAAGCCTCAGGATGAGGGCTCACAATTACTCTTTTTTGGGGGGGGGAAAAAAGGCTTTAATAGACATATTTTTAAAAACCAGTAGAAAGTGAATAAACGATGTAGAGCTGAATTTTGCCATGTTATGTAACTTCTGTGAGCATATTAAAACATCCACATTTTGTAAATATATTAGAATCCAAACTCTCTCTTCCCCGGTTTCATACAGACATCAACCACATCACACACCTTGCAGCTAAAACTGAAAATCAAGCTGGGAGATCTTACAAGTGATCTGAAATTTAGCATGGTCTCGTCAACTTTTTGATTCTTTTCAGCACAGGGAATGATTTTTGCTGAAAACTGCACATGGAGCACATGCTTGATTTGAAATCTTTATTCAGTTGATGTTAAAAATCAGTGTCTTGCTTTCTGCCTGAATAATTTTTCTTAAACAGACTTTATAGTATTACCAGGAGAGGCAAACCCTACTGTTCTGCTCTAGCAGCCAATATCCTCCTACCTCACTCTCCAGCTGGGATTAGGACCTATCAAAACACTGGAAAATAGGGATAATGCAGCACAAGAAAGGAATATTTATCATTAACACTGTTGCTTTTTAGTGTCTATTTGCTGATCTGTGATTCTGTTGCAACAGCACATGGAGCGCTGGGTTGTAAATTAAAAAGAAGGGATTGGTGGAATCAAGCCTTAAATTGTTGTCTGATGATCACTGGGATACTTAAAAGACTCCTGGCTTAAAATTAATGGGTTTTTTTTCTGTTCTAAAGTGATTTCAAAATTATAAATGGAAAATTCCATGCTGGGGCAGTCATATTAGTGGTAATGATTTATGGATTATGTCTGCGTTGACATCTGATAGCCGGGGCAGCAGAATGAACAAACACTTCAGGTTTGCCTGTCACCAATAAATGTCTCCACACCCTGTCAGGAAACCAGTCACAGAATTATCACCATCTGATATTTTTACAATGCGTGAAATGCACTTGCACCACAAACACAACAAGCACACCTGCAGAGAAGCCGGGGAGCCTTTGGCAGGTAGGAAGAAGAGCCCCAAACGCGTTCGGCCGAGGTGTAAATCCCGCGGCCGTGCGCCTGACGTCGGTTTCCTCATCAGCAGGGCTGATTGCAAAGGCAGATGTTGTCCTCCTTCTGCAGGAGCTGGGATCCTCCTCCAGACTCCCATGTTGTTTGTGCCTACAGATGGAATTAGAGCTTCCTGCCATTGTGTGTGGCGTATGTCCCCTCGTCCCCGACTGACGCATGTTGGACCTTCTGCCCGCGGCGCTGGCGAGATGAAACCGTTGCTAAAACTGAAAAATGGCCGAAGTCCAAAGATTTTTATCATCCCATCCATGCCTTGCAGTGGTACACGAGAGAGTTTTCCGTGTCACGGGCACACTTTCCCCGGCCTTTCCGTTGATTTCACATGGGCAGGAGACATCAGTGGCACTTTGTTATGCCTGACACTGACTTGTAAATTGTCTTTAAAATAAGTGTTTTAAAAAGGGATAAAATATGTTTTTGCAAAAGGGGTAAAATGCATTTTTCAGAATGGGAATCGTGATTCCATGACTGTGACTTCTTCTGAATTATTTTAAATACTTTTAGGGCTGTAAACCTTGAAATTAGATGTTGCATTCTGATTTTGACATTCACAGAAATCCTATGAGAAAATAATTATCTAAAGTTTGGGATGAAGACAGGAAACATCTTGGCTTTTTACTTAACAAATAAGTTTTTAATGGAGCGTGTGTAGCAATGTTAAGGGGAAATTTCCAGCTAGCTTTACCCTGATCACATCAATTCAACTCCTGCTTTGTCACAAACAAAATACTCTCTTTTAAAAACAAGAGTAATTGTGCCAATTGTCAAGAAACACAGGTAATTGTATGTATAGATTTCCCAAGTCAAATGAGAATGAGAAGCCTGAATGTGTGTAAAATAAATAAGGTTTAATTGATGATCATTCAAGCATTCTCTCTACCTCTGTAGCAGTAGCAAAATAAGGATGGAGTAAAAACAATTGAGATCAGCATATTTTATACTGCAGGCAAATAGCTTTTTTATGACCCATAGAATTAATCTGTGGGTTTTATTGCCGTAACTCTGCCAGAATATGGTACATTGCTTTTCCTCAAACCTAGATTAAACATTTATTCATGTATAAAATAATGTTTGCAATTCCATTATGTCTGCAGGAGAAAAAACGATCACAGTTACAGCCTTTATTGTTTAGGCCATCAACCAATCACTAATTCAATAATTCCAGGAGTTATGAGAGAGTGAACTTAGTTTGGGGAGACATTACTCCATAATTATGGGTAATGCTTTTTCACAGACTTTTCTCTTTGATGTCATAACATATAATTAAGGTTCACACAGCACCACGATAAATGTGTACGCCTAGAGGGTTGGTTTTTTTTCTTCTTCTTTTCATGGACGATGTCGTGTATAGATTGTATGGATGTGTCACAAGTATTTATGATAGGAATAGCAAATAGGAAGTCCTATCTGAATACTGGCATATGTTGCCCAGGTGCTTGGTGGAGTCTGTCTCCTTAGAAGGGTTCAGAATCCATCCAGATGTGGACCTGGGGAACTGGCTTTAGGTACCAGAGGTGGGGTGGACAGAGGGACTTCCAGAGGTCCCTTCCAACCTCACCTATTCTGTGATTCTGCCAAATAATGCAGTAATTCTGATGTCTAGAGTTCTAACTAGTGGTGACAATGACTTCTTTTCTCCTCTACAGCTGTTTCGTTCAAGCCTAGCTCTACCAAACTTTTGCTTCCCACAGGTTTAGCTGGTACATTAAATTTTTTTGCCGTGTAAAAAATCACCTTGAAAGGACTCAAAAAACACGGAGCTGTATTTACGGTTGGGAAACCGTTTGGTTTCGTTTTTCTTTAAGATTTAGAGATGTTAGGCCAAATGAAAAGAAGCAGTTGTATTTAAATTTAATGGTATTTAAATATAATTGGATTTTCCTCCTCAGGGTGCGCAATGACTTCGACGTGCTCACAAACCGCCTGATTGGCAGCCATGGCTACTGCACTCAGGTGAGTTAAAGGTCCAGTTTTGGGGATGTCCTGTGCCTCTGCTGTGAGCTGACCTCTGGGAAGAGATGGCATTTCTTAATTTTTAAGTCATAGAGTCATGGAATCACAGAATGCTTTGGGTGGGAAGGGACCTTAAAGTTCATCTTGTTCCAACCCTTCCAACCTTCCACTAGTCCAGCTTGCTCCAAGCCCCATCCAGCCTGTTCTGGAACATCTCCAGGGATGGGGAGTCCACGTCCCCTCAGGGCAGCTTGTGCCAGGGCCCTGACAGTAAAGAATTTCTTCTTCCTATCAGCTCAACCTATACTCCTTCAGCTCAAGGCCATTCTCCCTTGTCCTGTCACTCCATGCCCTTGTGAAAAGTCCCTCTCCAGGTCTTTTGCAGCCCCAAGGCTGCTATAAAATCTCCACCAGTTTCCTTATGTTTTTTCCCTTATCCCTTAAAGCACCTTCATCCTTTATTCTTTTTCCTCGTGTTTTGGCACTTTGTTGTCTTTGCTTTCAGAGGTTCTTCTTTTCAGGCTGTTTTTTGGCCTGCACATGCCTGTACCAGTGTGTCCACGCCCTCATAGTCCTCTCGCCTGCCTCTTTTGGGCTCCTTGGTTGATTTCAATGCTGAGATATCGCTGTGTTCCAGCCCAGTCCTTGCAGAAAGGTGCCTGAGGTTCCATGCCTGATCCTACAGCTCCTCAGTGATTCCATGATTCTATCTGCTGCTCTTTTGGCTGCAAAAGACAAGCTTCATGTTCTCTTGCTGCTAGAGGACTTTCTTACTGTGACCACACAATGGTTCCTCGAGAATGTGGTGGAACATCAGCGATGGTGAAGAAGAAGTGCTAAAAACATAAAAACCTATAAACTCTGGGGAATCCTTCAGGAGAAACACAGAGCTATAATTGTGTGCAGTATTTTTAAAACCTATTCCAAACTGGCCATACCAGAGTTATTCATGTCTTTGGGCATGGTAATTTGCAGTATTTTTTCTGGAAACTTTCTCTTTGTTATTTCCCCTCCTGTTTCTAGCCATATGTTATTTATTAATAGTGAACTGTTCACTGCTGCAGCACAGCCTGCTCTTAGCTCTGGGTTCATGCTGTTGCATCCCAGCTGGCCCCGGTGGGATGCTAGCTAAGAAAAATATCCCATATCTCTGTTCCTTGAACTTCAGGCACACTCACACGTGCAAATGCCACCCAAATGCCACTCACCCTCTCATGTGTATTTAGCCTCTGACACAGCCCTACTTGAAGTGGAGAGGAAATGATCAACCATCATCTCTAGGAAATATCAATATCTTAGTGATTTGGATCCATATGGGTAATGTCTTCCTGAATGAGACTTCAGCTCATCCAGAAATAATCATAATTTAACAAATCTTGTCCAACATACAAAATACATCACTAAGCCCATGCAGAAATGGCATCTAGGACTGTACAGGCTTTGAGTTTGTATCATTCATGCTGTAGCTTTCATTGTAGAGAAAAAGGGAAACCAAAACATTTTCATTAAAAAAGACCCAAAAACAACACTAATGTGTTTCAGAGTTGGATGTGAGAGTAAATCGATTATCAGCAGGTTGCCTCCAGAAGGATGAGAATTGAAAACTCCTCTAACATTTGGACTTCAGCAAAGCTTTCAATACTGTCTCTCACAGCATCCTTTTGGACAAAAAGTCCAGCACACAGCTGGAAAAGTTTTTTTCCCCCAGAGGGTGCTGGGCACTGCCCAGGCTCCCCAGGGAATGGGCACGGCCCTGAGGCTGCCAGAGCTCCAGGCGCGTTTGGACAGCGCTGCCAGGGATGCTCAGGGTGGGAGTGTTGGGGTGTCCTTTGTAGGGCCAGGAGTTGGGACTGGATGATCCTGATGGGTCCCTTCCGACACAGGATATTCTATGATTTTATAACTTCCTCACTTTACTTTGATAGACTTTGACCAAAATATCTGGAATTTTTTTATAAGCAATTTTAATCCTAACCATAAACCTAAAGCCACCACATAAATTAGGGGTCAAATACATGTGTAACTTTACCAATCCTGAGTCAGTCGTGTGCTGATGTTTAACTACTGTTTGTTTTTTGTTTTGTTTTGGGTTTTTTTTATCTTTATTTTAAACGTGTCCCAAACAGGAATTGGTGAACTTGCTTTTGACTGGCAAAGCTGTGTCCAATGTTTTCAACAACGTGATAGAGCTGGACTCTGGGAATGGCAACATCACCATTTTGAAAGGCATCACGAGTCGCAGTGATATTGGTTTGCTGTCCCTCTTTGAGCACTATGATGTCTGTCAGGTATGCTGTCCATTTTCCTGGTTTAATTAAAACAATTACATTTAAAGTCATCTTGGAGTGAGTAAAGCAGCGAAGAAATTACTGTCTTGGTTCAGTTTATCTCTTCTGTGCTGTAGTGGTGGTTCTATTACCAGTAAAAAACATTACAGACAGTTAAAACAGCTGTTAATGCAATGGGATTGTTCCCTTTAATTGCTTTTGATAGTCATATTTCAATTGTAGTCATCATGAAAATGAAAATATAAATTAAAACTTTCAAAGGAGTGACAGATATTAATTTACCTCATGAAAAACTTGCGTAAGGATTTCACTAGTTCTCCATCAACAGGAGATGGAGGATGTCAGGGTGGACATCTTTCCCAAAGACATGTTCTGTCCTAAACAGCTGACCTTGTGTTTGATGCTGGCATATTATTTGAAATTCTCTTGCTTTTGTTAGATGCTTGTAGCAGTCCCACCTGCATTCGCAGCAGCAGCACCTCTATACAAATTTGAAAGTGATTGCCAAAGGATTTGTTTGTACTGATCTGATACAAACGTGTGACTGATTACAAAGCTTGATTTTAACTCCTTCCCATATGGCTGAAGGCAGCTACATTCTCCTGCTACTGGCAAATTGTAATGTTTGTTATTTTTAGTTAACACAATCATTTACATTATTCACAGGATTACAAAAGGCTTGAATTCAGTCAAGACACCTTATCAGTGTACTCAAATCAGATTAATTCAGAACAGAGTGGACTAGAAATAAATAAGCCTCTGTGTCTAGTTAATGCTTCTTTTTGTTTTCTATAAACAATGTAACATTTAAACCCTCAAAAAATAGTTATGCACCACTCCAGCATTTTTTCCATTCACTAGTGAGGAAAATGACTCGAGAATAGCAAAATGGTAAATGAGGTCAGGGCAGGTAAGAGCTATTTCTTACCCACCTGCCCTCTAAAAATAAAATAAGTTATCCAGAGATTCAGACACCATTTTCCACTTATTCTGCAAATTATATGGTAGAGGGGATCTGTTTCTACTGCTGGGCTCTTGCTTGGGAGCTGGACTCATGAGCAAGGATCTGTTTTTCCAAGCCAGTGACTTAATCAGTTACAGAAACTCCAGTAGACGTTTTTCGGGTTTTTTTAAAGAGTCTACATTGGTTGGGCATCTGCTGCAAATTGTCCTGGTTTTTATTAAGAACATCTGGGTGTTCTCTGCATTTCAGTTCAGAGGCAGCGTCTGCTTAGGACTGGGACAAAAGTCAGATTCTGGTGGATTTTGGCCCCAAATCGGGGAGTCTCCACTGTGGCTTCAGCGTGAGGGGCCAGTTTCTGCTTCCTGTTACAAAATTTAGAGCAGTTCAGGAAAAAGAAATGTCAGAGGCAGTTTGCAGCAGTGGAACTGAGAATAGAATTTGTCTTCCAAAGTGACTCTTTTATTCCTCTCAGCATCCAATTACAGTGTGGCTCTGAGGCTGGTAACTGAAACCAGCCATGGAAAAGGACTGTCATTTTTGGTTGGGTTTATTTTTTGTTTCCAGCAGTAAGAAAATCCTGAGTGTGCTATATGGTGAATCATAGACACTGGAGTCAGAAAACTCCCTTTAGGTCATATCCAACCAGTCTCTCAGGGGATAACTCAGGATATTTTTGTGTCCTGTTATATAGCAGGGTTTCTTTTAAAAATCCATATCCATGAAGTTCCTGTCTTTTTGTTCGGATGGCCATTTTTTCATTGATTTTAGTGCATATCACTGCGATCTTACAGTTTTTCTCATCCATCTCTATTCTAAAATGTGAATAAATGCAAATAAAGATTTGCAGGTACTTGTGAATTTGGAGATTTTAATATCTACTACACAGCCTGTGTTTGGAAATACTATTAATAAATCAGACTCTTCATTTACTTAGTTTCCTCTGATTATAATTTCACTCCTAATCCAACCTGCCCCTTAAACAATTCATCCCCATCCGCCGGGCATTTGCAGCTGATGTAACAGTTCCTCCCTTTTTCATCAGCACATCCTGTCCAAAGCTTGTTTTTATTGCCCTGCTCTAGACTTGTTCCAACTTACCAACACATTTAGGACGGGATTTTCAAGATTCCAGGCTAGATGCAGTAAATCCACGTGGAGGAAGACTCCTCTACCATTTTATCTCCCTTTTCTAATAAGTGGAGCATTTGTGTTTAATCCACCGTTCCCTTGGCGTGGCTTCTGAGTTATGGATACTGGGAGGGCACGTGAATTAATCCTCCTGTCAGACCCCAGCAGTGGCAAATCCAAGCAAAATGATCCATCCCTCCTTCTCCAGCAGCTGCCTGGAGAATCCCTCAGTTCCCCCTCCATTCATCTCTTCCAGTGGATCCTGTGTTATCTTTGCTGATGGGAAAAACGTGTGCCCCGAGTAATTTGTCTGGAGTTGTTAATGTTCTATCATCACTCTCAGTCCTGACGTATCACCAAAACTCAGTGGAGTTTTTTGCCATGTAATTGCTTGCTGCAAATTGTTTCACAATGACAGATGGATCCATTCCATCTGTTTCATGTGCAAATGTTTAGTTTCACAGTGAGATTTCGTATTTTAATGGGGATGAAAAGCTAGAAGTCCAATTCTGCAACTTTTCAGTAGGCAAGTTACACATCTTTGGGTTTCTTTTCTTTGTGCTAAGCCCATATTTAAGCAATATCAATTCCATGTGGTCTTACACATTTAACTTAGAAGGCCAAATAGAGATTTTAGGTTTCCTGGGATTTATTTAGAGCACTTCAAGCAGTAGAAACATTTCCACATGAAATTGGTGGGGCTTTCCTCTGTCTGCTGAGCTGCAGGATACAGCAGTGCAGTCTCAGGGAAGCTGAGTGGTTTCTCATCAGGGACAAGGGGATGAGGCACAGGAGTGGGCAGGGCCAATTTTAGCACTCCTGGGTGAGAAAATCCCTGCGTTTGGGTCAGAGCCTTTGGCCTAAATGCCACATTAAAATTGCAGGTGAAAGGACTTGGAGTGATGAAATTCTTTCTTTCAAACTGTCTTGTGACCTTAAAAGTAGAAACAGAGGGAAACACAGGCTCCTCGTGGTTATGCCAGGTCATTAAATAACAGTGAAAAAGGGAAAAATAATCTGCATTTTCAGGTAATAAATTTAACACACACTGCTATTATCATTATTATCATTAATAGCTTGCTAATTCTTTAATAATATTAATAGCAAATTAATAAGCACCACTGTGCTAATTAACATTAATAATGGTAATAATAACAGTAATATATAGCATTTAGGTGCCATTTCCTATTTGCAGATCTGTGCTATGCAGGAGTGGCAGGTGTCATTTCCACTTTACAGAGAGGGGTAACAGATGAATAAAAGTCAAAGTGCTTATCCCAGTAAGTCACCCAGTAAGCTTCTGGCTGAACTGGGATGAGCACAGGTCTGAATCTCTCATTCTAAAGGCAGTGTGGTGCTGGCTGATGAATTTCACCATCCCTCTGAAATGTTTTCTGAAACGTTTTCTGAAACTGCTTTAGGTGTGTGCTGTTGAATGTGCAAAGTAATGGAAATATTCAATGTTATTTGTCTCTTCTGAACCTTCTCTCTGATTCCTCTTTGTTTTCACCAATTCTCTCCTGCTTTAAGCTGTCCTGTCTATTCAACCTCCTGTCATTCGACCTCCCAAATTCACCCTGCTCTGATTCCTGACCCTGTCCCAGTCCCTGCCTGAGCTGCCAGCACTTCAAGGGACTGGTGCTTTTTAGTGTTTGCTTCTCTGAAAACAGAGAGGGCATAGACAAAGATGCTACGCACTTTTTCCCTATTTCTTTTCAAAAAGAGAGAGTAAACAGAATTTATTCATTAAAATTCCACAGATGGGAAATATTATCTTTGGTCCTTTTGAAGAAACCACTCTGTGCTATGAAAAGGCCTACTTGAATGATGAAATTCAGCACACATGCTCTGTCTCCTGGCACCTCACCTGTTCTATTGCCCTGTGGAATACCCCTTCTATAACCTTCTTCCCAGGGAAATGTGTCCCCTAAACAATCTCTTTTCCCCATCAGATGGGCTGGATTCAAGCCAGGCCATTGGTGAGGTTGTGGAGGGGAAGTTTAGAAAGAGGGTTTTAAGCACCTTGTTTGAGAAACCAGCCACAAAAGTACGCAAGTGCAAAGTGGAAAATGATGGTTGGCTTCAATTTTTCCATTTATTTTTTGGGAATAGGGGTAAATATTGTGCCCTGTAGATGCAGCAAAGGAAGCTGCTAATTATGTAAGACTTTTGTGAGCATTGCTGTGGGCAAAAACATGGAGTACATTCAAATTTGACTGAAACAAGGCTGACAAAGCGTTGGCCTTTGAGAAAGTCTGTTCTTCGTTCCTTGTTTTCACATCTCCCTTTCTAGCCTGGAACTGAAATTTTCTTTAATGAAGTCCTGTTGTCCTCTGAGTTGTGGCCAGTTACTTTCCCAGAGGCCAGTCACTGTTGCTGGGGTGTTGGCATTGCTTCCCTGTCAACATCCTTCCGAATGAAATAGAATCACAGAGTTTTCATTTAAGACGATAAGGATAACAAAGCCCACACGTTTAGAAGAGCTCTGTGTGCTTTGCAAACAGATGAAGCAGAAAATGGTAAGTCAGATATTTTCCACGTGTCTCTGGATTATAACACCTGCATTTGGATCTGGATTTGTCCTGTGTCTCTTTAGGTACATTATAGGCTGAAAATGCTTCAGGTACGAGTCCAGCCAACTCCCTGCATCACTGGTGAGTGGGAGGGGTCTAAATTAATGACAATACCCATCTCTTCCTTATTTGATTTTGCAGCCAAAGCCTAAGGGCCAACCTGCATTAGAGGGCTTAGAAATAGGTGCAGGAGAGTTCAGTGGGCTGAATCCTGCCCTGTCCTTGTCATTGCAGTGATGTAACTCCCTGACGTGGGTTATAAACTTTGTGTGTAATGAGGAAATGGCAAAATGCTGAAATCTGAGTGAGGGTCTGAATCTCCCTCAAAATGTCTTCATTTTTTTGGGACATTCCAGAAGAGAAGCAGAGTGGGACAAGGATAAAGAAAAGATCTAGAGGCTGCCTGGCACCCTGAGGTCTGTTTTCCTTGCCTTATCTGATGCCTTTTATACCATGGCAGCATAAGGGAACTTTAATCAGAAGCCAGTGCTTTCCAGGAGTCTCTTCTTTGCTTTGAGAGTTCTAGGATTTAACACACATCTCTTTCTATTCTTCTTCAGTCATGTCCTTTTTTTTTCCCCCAGTTCATTATCAGAAAGATTTCCTTTTCTACAAAAAAATAAAGGATCCAAAGCTGCAGAGAAGTCATCTAAGGCTCCAGTGTAGTGTGGATGCTGAAATGCTGTTAGCAGGGAAATTTTCTCTTCTTGCATTCATTCTGTGAGATCTTTTCCTTTGCTGTGTAAGCTATGTAAACAATAGATAGGGTTTTCGTAAATAGCATTCATATCTGGTATCTTCTGACCTTGTGTACGTTATATTAGGAGAAAACATTTCTAAGTGGGTGTCTGAGACTTTGACCAATCACCCTAGGAGAAGTGTGAACACTGTTCAATTGCTTTATGGAACTAGAATATATAAATGGTATTGTAAATTTAATAAATAATTTATTCCTCTCTCTGGACTCCTTCTTCGCTGCATCTCTGAACCCCTGCTTGGAAGCCCACAGTGTAGCAGTAGGGTTTGCTGTTATTTTATACATATATGGCTAAGAACTCTTCAATTTCTGTCTCACCTGGCATAGTGTATACTCTGAATGTCAGATCTTGTAAGTATTAATTTTATTTTTCTCAATCTGATTTACAGCAAATATTTGGCAATGGCAATAACTTTACCCTCACAGTGTCCCTTAACTATCTGCAAATGCAGGAGTGATGTGGCTGACCTGGTGTTTCAGTGGTGCTGCTGGAATGGGTGACCTGGGGCAGGGGAGTTCCTGCTCCCCCAAGGGCTGCCGAAAAGGAGTCTGGTTTTACACCCCTGACACTTCACTCTTAACACCCCTGGAACACTTCAATATTCATTCAGCAAAGGTCATTGCAGCTGATGGGAATAAAACACTGACAGAAAAAACAATGGGCTGCTGCCTGTAACTCTGAAAGTTTTGTGTAATTATCCTTTTGCCCGTCAGTCCTACTGAGTTCGGTACTAGCAGAAATTCCTCAGTTTGACAGAACCCAGCCCTTTGTGGAACCATTACACACTGTGATTACTTCTCAGGTAAACATCACTAGCAGCTGTATTCAGGGAAAGAAACATAGAGCAAGGAATGATTGATTATAACTAGAAAATGAGCAGTAAAGTCCCACAAGCAAGGAGGTGAAATTACATTAAGTGATAAAACTCCTGGAGAAAAATGCCGTCAGATTGGCCATACCCAGTTATCCTGCTTGCTTTTGGTATCACATTCTCTTGTTTGTTTCTTTTGGAATATACATGGCAAAAGATGGCCTTGTTCTAGGGACAAATTAAAGCTGAATGGTGAGGTACCATCCACTCACTCGGGCAGATCTATTGGGATAATTCTCCAGCAATAAATTTTGTCTGTATGTTGAATTTCACCACCGTGTGAATACACACCAAAGGCAGATGTCGGATGGGGAATGAGCCCTTTGAAGGTGCTTTCTTTTGAGAACTTGACGTTTCCCAAAGATCAGAACGGTGTTCCTGGAATTTATGAGCATTCTGAAGGGCTTTGTAAGGGGTAGGATCAGGGGTAGGGAAGTCTCCATAGGAAGGGAAAACATGCAGCACAAAAGAACACACCATTCATTCCCCCCTTACTTTCCTTTCACCTGAAGGTGATTAACGAGCCTGCTTGAAAACCAATGCTTGAATAGTGATAAAAATACAACCATTGAGCCCTTATCAAAAATAATATTTCATAAAAAGGATGCAAGTCACATATCCCAGATTTGCCTCTGGAATTCAGCCCAGTGTCGTAGGGAAGACACTGGAAAGAAGGGCCCTGATCTCTGTCAGGCTCTTTTTGGATGATGCAAACACTCTGCTGAGTTTGAGGGCTTTCCTGAGGAGTCAGAACACTGGCTGTTCATGCCTGTTCTTCCCTGTCCTGCTTCCAGGTTTTATTCCAGGTTTTATTCCAGGATCACTACCACTATCACTGGTCAGGCAGCTGGGGAAGCACTCAGGGCTCACCAGCTGGACCAGTTAAATGAGGGCATAATTCTGTGCATGGGGAAGGGTCTGGAGAGTCAGTCCTGTGAGGAGCTGCTGAGGCTGGAGAAAAGGAGGCTCATACACATATAGGTATGTGTGTTTAAAGTTAAAATATATTAATTTAAGCATCAAGCTGGCGATATGGAATAAGGGGCGGAATGTCTTGGGGTAATTCTATGACAATACTGTATTCCCCATCGCCTGCTTGATTTCTAGTGTACCTTTAAATTACAAAAGAAAGAGAAAAAAACCCAAAATCACCTCTTCAAAACGGCTACCTTAACCTTACATCTAAAATGTAGCTAAAAGGCAGCTGGGGGTGTTCAGGCTGGAGAAAAGGAGGCTCAGGGATGACCTTATTGCTCTCTACAACTCCCTGACAGGAGCGTGGAGTGAGGTGAGGGTTGGCCTCTTCTCCCGGGCAGCAAGTGACAGGGCAAGAGGAACGGCCTCAAGCTGCACCAGGGGAGGTGCAGGTTGGACATCAGCAGGAGCTTCTTCACTGAAAACGTGGTCAGATATTGGAATGAGCTGCCCAGGGAGGCGGTGGGGACCCCATTCCTTGGGAGTATTGAAGAAATCACTGGATGTGGCACTCAGTGCTCTGGTCTGGTTGTCAAGGTGATGTTCAGTCAGAGGTTGGACTCGATGGTCCTGGAGGTCTTTGCCAGATTAAATGACTCAGTGATTCTACTCCACACAACAAGTGATGCTTGAAATGCTTGAAAAAGCAGCCAAAAGAATCTTCTCAATGAGGATTGTCCTTACTTTGTCAGCAGCATGGGTCCGTATTACATTTTGGACAAAATATGTTTTGCATCTTGATGTCAAAGGCAGCAGCTAATCCTTGGCTGGTTAAATGGATGTAACCAAAACAAAGACTTGTCCCTTCTTAGGGAGAGGATCTGAGCTGCAATGTTTTTAGACTCTCCATGTTGTCTGAGAGTTCATGCCCTCGCTGCTTTCTGCAAAGATTGTAATTGAAAACTACACATTTTTGGAGAATGTTCCTGCAGCCCTCAGTCATCTGAACAGTCTGTCCTGACTTCAGGGGGACGGTTCATGTGAGTGAGAGCTGGAGTGAACGTGGCTTTGAAAGTTCTGGATCTCTCTAATCTTTATCAAATGTTGTTTGATGAAGCTGGGAAGTTGCTTTTGCAGACAAACGTAGGAAGAACACATTTTTAGGAGGAGACTGGCTGTTCTTTTTGGCTTTGACTTATCTGCATATTAAAATATGCATGTCTGTGAGACTGAATCTTTTCATCTGTGTCCCTCTAATTTGTCATCTTTTGTTGAAACTGTGTATTTTCTTTTTTGATAACTCCTGTATTATGAGTATTATTGAAAGCTTGTAAAAAAAATTCTTTACTTCTAAGCCAAGAATTTACATAAAAAGCAAAACTGTTGTATAAAGGGCTGTTTTAAATAGATATTAGCAAAGTAATGAGTCAGGGAACAGTTACTTAATTAGCTGGAGACGTTATCTAAGATCAGAAGAAATTCTCATTGGGGAAGGCAGCTGAATTTGCACTCGTAACACTTCAGATATAAATTCTAAATATCAATCAAGATGAAAACACAAACTCCTTGTCACTTAGGGTGCTGGTTAGAGTTTTAATTACAACAGAATAAATGTTGGCTTCTGCCTTTTGGCTTTTGCCATTTGCCCCTGTGCCCAGGGTGAAGAACTGAGGGCTGTGCTTTAGGAGCTGCATCCACAAATCCACATCTAGAAATCATGTATAAGAATTTTTCTGTTAAAAATCCCTCAGTTTCCACTAGGGCTTTTTCAGTGAAAAAGTCCTGAAAGCAAAATGATTTCACTGAAAGCAAAATGTTTAATTTCAGATTTCAGCTTCCCTAAGCAATTTCTCAAAGGTACAAAACCCAGCTGCAGTGCTGTTGGTATCCCCTTCCTCCCTCCCTTACAGATTAAATCTCTTGAGTATTCTAGTTTAAAACATGTATGGATGAGTATGAAAATTGTTTTTATGCACTTTCTTACAGAATATTCAGGTTATTTATAAATACACTTTCAAAAGAAGGACAAAGGCTTAGAAGAGGCTGTTGTTCAAGTTTTTCTTTCATCTGAGCATATTTCATTTTTAAGAATAACAAAGCAAAACAAATGCTTCTGTTATTGCTTTCTTATGTAGCTGAAAATACATGTTTGGCCTGTGAACTGGAAGATGATAAGGTGAAGGGAATATATTACATTCTTTACCCAGCAAAAGGTTTTGGGCTCAGTTGAGTTGCCCAGGCAGGGATGTCTCGTGGCACCTGAGATCCTGTAAGTCTCTTACCTGGTTTCCAGTTATTGCTGAATGACAGCACAGCCTCCCATTGATCCCTGCTGTATTCCTGTGGTTTTACAGCTGTTGCAGAGGACAGAGTTCCTTTTGGTTCAGCTCATCTGGGATCTGATATTTTTGCTGTAAGGGCACTACGGCTGCATCCCATTACCTGCCGTAACTCAAGGCCTAATACTTGCTTTAAATGCCCCATGATTTACCAGAGCTCTACTGGTCTGCTTCATCAGCAGTCTATAATGAGCCTTCATTAGTGTTTGTACACTGTAATAAACAAATAATCTTACAAATTTTGTGTTTTCCACAATGATTTGTTTCTCTCTCCAACTCTGGTGATGCTCTGCTATTTTGTATTTTTCTTCTAGGTTGGTTGTTACTTGAAGACCCCCAAGTACCCAATTTGGCTGGTCTGCAGTGAAAGCCACTTCAGTGTGCTTTTTTGTTTGGAAAAGGATTTGCTCAGTGACTGGAAAACGAGACGGAGGTTTGATCTCTATTACTACGATGGCTTGGCCAACCAGGATGAAGAGATACGGTTGACAGTGGGTATGTGCATCTCCCTGACTCTGCACTTCACCTCTGGGGGGGCAGAAAGAAGGATCCAGTAATACAAACAGTGATGGTTGCAGGCAGTGAGTGTTAATTTGTGTGCTGTTCCCTAATTTCCATAATTAGTTTTGATGATTAATTATATTTCGCAAGAAGGTTTGAGGATAAGCTCTTGAAAGGGCTAAAAGTGAGCGTGTGTCACTTTATACACACTGGCAAATCTTTCAGTGGCACTGATTCCCAAGGAACAGGTTGTGGTTTCTGCCTTATCCCTACTCCCAGGACCATAAAATACATTTTACTACTCCCGTTCTCCTGCACATCACCTCACATCGTTTCTCCAGGCAGAAAAGTGCAGGTCTCCAGTTCCTCACCCTGAATGCCTGTAGGAAAATGAGCAGAGAAGGTGAGGAAACATGAAATCCTTGTGTCCAACACAAGAAGATGCCAGTAATCTGCTAAAAAGGTTTAGTCTCTTACCTGCCTGGAAGCACAAGCCTACAAAAGATCTTCCAACTTATTACACTCCTTCTTTCAGGAAACCATGCCAAATTACACAGCTGCTTTTACAGTAACTACATATTTCTCCAAGTAGAAGGCATTTGGATGAGTATTCTGATCCTTAGAAAGCACCTACTTCAATACATTCTCCACCACTAAATCCCTGTTTGCTAATAATATCCTACTTACCTTTTGTTTTCTTTCCTTTGGTATATTTATACAATCTTAGCTGCGGTTCTTTGATAACCAAATTCCTTCTCAATCTTGAGGAGCCACTCTACTGTAGTCTGCTCTTTAGAAATAAGCCACTCTACTGTAGTCTGCTCTATTCCTTGTTTGCACTGACATCCAGGTTTTTGGGCAGGATGGGTGTTATATGTTCTACTTGAGTCCCTGTGGCAAAGTTGTTTGTGTGCTGGGAGTGCTGGGGGCTTGAGCACCTCACAAGATTTGGTAGTGAGTTCAATCATCTTTCTGCCTGTTCTTTACCCTCTTATTTTAAAGAAAATCCCTGTCATTCTGTTGTAGGGGTCATATGATGTATTATCTCAAAAAATGATCAGTTTTCACAGGACTGTGGTTGCCAGCTGGTTCCCACATCCCGGATAAAAGAGACATGGATGATAAAGCTCAGCACAGGACTAGACACATGTTTTTTCTATTGTGTTGTACCACATAACATCTGGTCCAAAACAGGTATCCTAACGTGTCTTTCCACCACCAGGAATGTTTCCAAAATCAAGAGCTGCCAAGCCCTCTAAGATCCCTGGATGAGAAATTCCCCAGAACACGTATAAATTTTTTCCTTTACTGTCCAACCTGTCATGGCATTTCTTTGTGTTTCTCCTCAAAGCCCGAAGGTGCATGGAGAGGTAGATAACTCTTTGTTGTGGCCATAGCCCCTTCCAGGCATGTGTCCCAGTAAATCCTTTGTTATCTGTGAAATTCTGCAAAAGGCAGTAAAATGCAAATATCTTCATCATTCCACGAAAACGCTATCCTGGTTCTGGCTGTGCAGTAATCCCTTGCTAGGTCTGGAGAAAACTGTAACTGCGTTACATCCAAAAAGGTAGCACTGGCCAAACAGCTAAACCCAGCACGCAGGGCCAGATGGAAATACCAGAATGCTGAATATTGCTGGTCTTTCCCTTGTGGAAATCCCAACAAGAGGTGATGTTTAGGCAGCGTTAGCTGGAGATGCAGCTCGAGGTGCTGGGTGCTGCCCCAGCCACATTTCCATGCTGCTGGGTTGCAAAGTTGTCTGCTTTACCTGAGCAAGAAAATGAATTCCTCGAAATGGGAATCTCGATTATAATTAGGTAAAATTACCATCAAGGTCACATTTCAGGAAATATGGAAGAAATTGCACTGGGCAAGAAAGGCAAAAAAGACAGAAGAGTAGAATTATATTTTGGGAGTAGCAGCAATTGCTACTTTGTGTTGAGAATCTGCCCTGCTTCTCATACTCAACCATTTGCTGAAGTGTAGACAAGAAATATAAAGTTCCTTCATAAAAGCAGGTTAATGACATCAACACAACATCATAAAGAGAGGAAAATAATACTAAATCTTTCCATTAGGGTAGAAATTTTGGATAGGCAGAGAAAATCTGTAACAGTGCTGGCACTCAGTTTCTCACTACCTAAAGGTAGAATATACATATTCCTTGCGTTTTACTCTCAGATACACCTTTTTGATACTTTTTTTCTTATTTCTTTGTATGGAAACCCTCCATTCAAACCTTTTGATTGGAAGAATTAAAGTCTAAAAATGACAAAATTGGTCAAAGTTGGCAATGACTGGGAAAGGCAGTCACACCATGTGCCTGTCCTGCTGCCAGGGCTATGGTCAGGACAGTGGCTTAAGTTCCAGCAGGACAGGTTTAGAGAAAAACTTCTTCACAGAAGGGGTTGTCAAGCATTGGAACAGGCTGCCCAGGGAAGTGGTGGAGTCACCATTCCTGGAAGTGTTCAAAAAACCTGTAGAGGTGACACTTGGGGACATGGTTCAAAAGTGAACTTGGTTGGGTGCTGGATTGATGATTGGACTTGATCTTAGAGGTTCCAGCTTTTATTATTCTAAAATTCTATGCTACAAACTCTATTACTATAAAAAAGAGTCCTGTGTGTCTCTAAGTTCCTGAGGATCTAGAGGAAAACCACCAGTACTTTATGCACTTTTAAATATTGTCCGTTCCCTCCACGCCAACCCTTGCAGTCATCCAGAGTTTTCTGCAAGTGTTTGTACCCATCAGATCAACAGAGAAAGGAGAGCCAGGGCCTTTCTGTGACAGGAGAGAGCCAGATAGATCTGAAAGTGGCAGCTGTGAATGTCAGGACAATCCCCTCCCATCCTGTCTACATCAGTCTCACTGAAGCAGACCCAAATCCTACACCCCGCCTTGGCACCGTGCGCTGCTCGCAGCCAATCCCTTGGTTGGGTGACAGACAGAAAAGTAGAAAGAAAAAAAAACCCCTGGTCTGCTGCAGTTTAAATGTTTGAGTCCAAAACAGGAAACAGCTGAGCAGACTGACATCCAAGCTGGTGGCAGGATGTTTTGTCCCTGGGAAGTTCAGCTCTACTTTCACTGTTGACAGATGCCGTGTCTGAGACAGCGAGCTCTCTGTTTTCCCCGGAACACTGCAATTGCCTCTCGGTCCCCAAGGAATGCTCACAGCCTGGGGAAGCTCTGATATCCCACACAGCAGCATCTTCTCCTGTCTCTGCAGTGCTTGCTGAATAGTCAAGGGACAATCTTTTTCAGGGTGAAAGGAGTACTAACCCAGTTCAGCCTGGGCTTGGGGTTTCCTATTCAGGTGTAGCACCACCACTGTCCTTAGCGTTTGAGTAGCAAAAGTTACTCAGTAATTACAACATCCATTGCAAAATAAAAGCCTCATGACAGCCCTGCAGCACGTTATTCACTTTCTGAGCTGTGGTTTTCCTTGAAACCATCTCTACATGAGAAATCTAACCTGGCTCAGGCACGGTGATCGGTGGTGGATGTGGCAGTGGTTGGACTCAAATCATCTGAGAGGCTTTTTCTGTGGGGTTCTGTAGGAATAGAAATTTCCCCAGCCACTAACAGTGTCTGTTTTGTCTCTGCAGATACAACTCAGGTGTGCCCTGAAAATAAAGAAAATGATCTTACCCCTCCACTTGAGCACTGTATTAGGACAAAGTAAGTGAAATTACAGTTTTTCATGTAGATACATACAGTTGTTGATACAGGTAATATATGTGAAGCTGAAGTGCCAAAAAAAAACATTTCAGCAAGTAAAGCTGAAAAATTACTGCTTAAAAATCAGAAAGGATCTGAATGGGCCAGGCTGTGATTATATGTATTACACATTTAATTGTGTGTTATTGTAGTTAACATTGAACTGTCCAAGGTGTCTGTTCTCAGAGGAACCTTCACTGCACCCCCAAGAACTGACTGAGCCAAATTCAGTCTGCGAGCACAGCTTGGTTGCAATAGATCTAAATTTAGATTCCCAAAAGCGCTTGATTGCAGAGGTATAATGAGAAAAGGAGAAAATTTAATCTGTTTTCATCAGTCTTTACTGAAGAATAAAAAGGGAGACCTGGGTGTTATTTTCAAAGCATGAAGTCCATTGAACAGTCTCCGTTTTCTCCAGCTGTCTGGACAGCACAGAGTTTGTCAGGACCACAAAACACCAGGTTTTGTGCAGTCGTTCTTGACAGGCCTTAGCTCATATTCTCTCCTTACATACAAGGCTAATTCCTGTCATGTTGGGAATTTCATGGCCATTTTGAGGCCTGTATAAGCAATTTGTCCAAGTCATACTGAACTTTATGAGAACATTTTCAGCTTAGTGGGACATGAAAGGAGCAAAATGGAGAAATTTAACTGGGCAGAAAATTCAGCTTTATATCAATTCCAGCAGGGCTTTGGAAGTTACTATCTGAATATCTCTGGAGCAAGAAGTGAAAGCCTCATTGTCAGAGACCATAACATTTGTTAAATCAGCAAGCCAGGCAGCTTCAGATTTCTCTTGCAGTTTCCCTCCTGTCCTTGCTACAATTTTCTCTGTAAAAAAGAAAAACAGCAGGAAATAAATAAATAAGGACAGTGGCTGCCAATGTGTTGATCAGAAAATCACTGAAAGTTAGAAAAGGGCGTCCTGCAAGGTGACAGCAGTGACATCAGTCCAGCCTTCCTGCACATACAGATCTTATTGATTCTTCATTTCCAGTGACACGTGAGCATGACTGCAAACTAAAATAAATAATGTAGAACCTCAGAAAGCCCCACGGGGAGAATAATGCATGCAACTACTTAAAGTCTTAGAATATCTTCCATTCCTGGCATTGTGTCAGAGTTATACAGTGTTGGTAGTGCTGCTGTTTATTTTAAGTTCCCTGCTTTAATCTGCTGGAGAAGTAAATTACCAGCAAATTCCAGTGTCAGTTTATTTTGTTTGTAGCATTCTCAGCACTGTCTGATTTACCCTGGGCAGGCTGGCTCCTTGTTTTCAGTATTCTGCCTTTGATTTGAGGGTATTTATTTAAGCGTGGCCTTGCTGCAAAATGTTTTTCATGTTAAATTTTTCCTTTTAGTTTTAAGAACTTTTTCTTCCAACTACAGAACAGTGTATAAGGAAAAGAGAAAACTAACCAACTAACCAAAATTTAACAATTTGGAAGGTGGCAGAAGACTCCCCTAAACTAATTTTTAATAAAGCAAAGGAGCTGTTATGAAGAATTTATGATGAAGCTTCATATCAGACTTCTCTCATCAAAAAATGCAGGATCATTTCTCAGGCAGAGTGGAGAATTCCACAGTCTGAACCATCAGAACTGAGCCAATTAACTATCATGAATTGGTTTTATCGTTAATTGTGGGTTTTTCCTTCCGTTTACGTGCCTCAGTTCTGGTTTAATCCATGACAAGCCCGTTGCTTACCCCAATACTGAGCACCACCATCCTGGAACACACAGTTCTGGGCCTCACATCTGCCTGCTGTTTGTTCTCTTACCCTCTCCTAAAGGGAAAACTGCCCTGGTGATAGACTGCTTGTGCATTTAGTAATAATAATAATAATAATAACAACATCAGAAGAGAAGCTTCTGCAGAAGGAGGAGGCTCATATTTTCAATCCCTATTGTATCAAAACAGAAGAGTTTAGTTCTGAGTTTAAAGCACGTAACCCTTCAGCTGGCTCTGGAATGAGCAGTCACCACCAGGTATCACTGTAACCTGCAGGCTCCCAAAAAAAGGGCAAGTAAAAGTGCTTTTCTTGTGGCTCTCAGGCCCAGACATCTGTGGCAGCAGTCAGATTCTGGCCCAGGGATGTCTGGAATGTGCATCCCTGGGTTGTTTTGGAGGTGCCGTGCAGACAACTTATCCTGTTCTTCCCTGAGGAATACTCTTATATCACAGTCCTGATCCTCAGCATTGGAGGAAATAACATCTGGGAGCTCTGCCTGAGGGGATCCAAACTCTGATCTGCTATTATAACCTGGATTTAGCAGTATTTTTTGTTAACCCTCTGTGGTAGTGAGGCTGTGGGATACATGAGTTCACCTGGTGGCCGTGAAGTGAAACACCCAAAGGGAATTTAGTGGGTGAGAGAAGAGCAGAGCCTGAGCATTTCACCCTGAATTGTTGATGTGCTCCAAAACAATACCAAATTATCAGTACAGGAGATGCTCACTGAGTGCTATTCCAGACTGAGCATTGTTCAGGGCCTGACCTGTTCCTCTTCAGTTCACATTAACTCTGTGACCCTTGGGTGAGGTTGTTCTTGAAGCAGATGGGTCAAATGTAGTTTTCCTTTTGCTAATCTGATAAATTATAATTGAATCAGCAGCTAGAAAGTGCTTCACATTTGAGTCACGCTGCGGCAGGATAGTTTGGGGAAGGCATCACCTGCATTGTCCAGGAAGTTTTGTATCTGTTTGTAAATAAAAGATCTTTTCAGCGCCTGTGAGTGAGATTCCCCACTCTTTGACACTTCTGCTCCTGCAGAACAGGTGAAAAAAATTTTGGACCTGTCTTGTAGAAGCAAACAGGCAAAGGCTGCTTTTTGGTCTAAAAAATAGTTTGAAAATAAACCCAGGAGATGAGGCTTGTTCTGAAAGTTACCTTCAGTCCTGCTTCAAAAATTATGTCCTGTTTAAGCTCTTTATGGAAAGCCTGTTTGAAAAAAGGCCAGTTCCTCTCTGCACAGGGATTAACAACATCTTTACCAACAACAAAAGTGGTGTCAGCAATGTGAGTAATTCCACAGGGCACAGTGCAGGCTGAGAGCAGGTTTCATTTGGTGTCTCTTGGCCTCTGCGGGGCCTCTGTGGATCCCTCTCAAAGCTTTAATCGCCCTGGTGGGATAGAAAGTTGCACCTCGGAGAGATTGTGCTCAAAGATAAAGGATGGTTTGATGGCATTATCTGAAAAATCCAGTGGGGGCAGAAGGTGGCAGTTGTTTTCTCCATTCCTATTTGGTTGTTTAAGGGGTGACATTCTGAACCTCTGGCAGGGACAGCTCTCACCTCTGGCAAATGCCAGACTTGAGTTGAATATCCCCAGAAGAATCAAATTCCGCTTTTAATTTAAGATGTGGGGCATCTCTGCTGTGTATTCCTGCTAAGTATTTCTGGGATGGAGACAATCTCTGCAATTTTTTTTATTTTTATTTTCTCAGCAGAGTAAAAAATAGAAGGAAAAATTTCACAACAGCCCTCAGTTGGTCTCTTCCTTTGAGACATTGCCCTGAAGACTGCATGAATTCAGCTTTTGGTTTTGTTTTACACTTAATTGACTTGCTCAGCAAAAGGACTGAGCTGCCATACCCTTGCTGACACATCCTGTCTTCGGTGACAGAAAGAATGTGGCACTGGCAGCTCACTGTTCCCTCCACCCCCTCACCAGTGTCTTACTACTCTGAGACAGATTTTCAAAGTAGATATGAGTACTCAGCACTGGGAATGCAATAGTTTAGTTCCCAGAAAATGGGGACCGTGACCTTGCAGATGGGAAAAGCCACAGCCAAGGGTGAATTCATGGCGTGAGGGGTGAGTTGACTCACTTCAGGGAGGTGACTGGAGAGCATCATCCTGCTTTCACCAGGTTTTGGGTCAGGTCTTTGTCTTTGGCCATGGTTTGAAGACACATTTTGTGGCAAATTCAGGATTGATGCTTCCTTCTCATTCAGTCACAGTCCTGAGGTGGGCAGCTGAGCTGTGGCAGCCAGTGCAGAGCCAGGAATGAAAAACACGGAAGGTTCCAGACTCACCTGGAAACACTCTTCTCAGTGGATGTCTTCAGTGTCATTCTGAAGGAGGAATAGGGGCAGAGAAAAGCAAAACCTCAGTGCAGGAAAAGCAAAACATCACCATTAAAGTGAGCCCTGGAGTGCTTGGAGGAGTCAAATTGGAAGCAAAGAGAGGTGCTCAGTGAAGTGATCCAGGCACAGGATCTCAGAGTCAGGGAGTTCCTCATCGGAGCTGAACAGGAGGGTGCAAATTGCCTGCTGACAGCTGAGACTCAATGTTCTGGTTATTATTTAGGGTTAATTCTTCTACCCATTTGGGCATTCCCTAATTAGTCTGTCCAACATGAAGGTCCTCCTTGTGAATCAGCTGCTGCTGAGGACCCTCTGCTGCCCAGAAAAGGCTGGGGGAAGGGTCAGGACAGAGACCTCCAACCTTGGCACCTAAAATCAGGGGGTACAACTCCCTCACTTCTGCTCCCTTCCCTCTGGGATGTGATTAGTTACCCCAAACAAGTCCATCCCCATCTCTCTGAGGTTCCTTGGGTGGTTCAAGAGTGTGGGTGTGCCTTTCCAGTGATGAACTGATGGATGTCAAATGATTTCGTTTCTAGGTGGCAAGGAGCTGTCATCGACTGGAACGGCACGGAACCCATCTTGTGACTGATCTGACCTGCACTTTATTGGGGAAGACCAAGAGGAAATGACTGAATGAGCACATTCCTATTCCCACCAATACAGGAAACAGGGCAGTCTGAGATGAGGAAGAGTGACACAGTTTACAGGCTGGCAGAGTTTCACCTCAGTCACCTCGTGCTTCAGATATTTTGCTTATAATATAAACAACACTGACGTAAATTCCTCGTCACTGCCTTCAGCATAAAGCTCCTGAGGGCTGGGTTCCCACCACCAAATCAAGGTTACAGATGAAGCAGTGAAGTCGTCAACGTCCCCTCGAGGTCTCCTTCTGGATCCACTCTGTATCCTGCAATTGTTTGGAAGCATCTGATGGGAGATGCTGAACCCAGATTTCTCTCACTTTGCAGCCTTCTCTGTCCCGCCTTGTTCTCCCCTGACAAAACTCCAGTGCCGCTATAAAACATCATCCAAGGAATATATATTCACCTCGTTACCCAGTGTTAGCAAGCCTAAATAGGTTGGTGACCACCTGGGCTTTCAGGGGAAACCTGGCCTATACCAAGTTCTCGTTGTGTCATGAATCTGCAGTAAGGATTGTGGTTCTGTGTTACCAAAATAATCCCGTTAGTACGTTCCCAGTACTGGGTGCAGTTGGTGTGTAACAGTGCCTCGTGCTGATATAGCTCATTTTTCTTTCTGATAAGAGGCAGCTGTATCAGGATCTTTACACTTATACCCTTATTTCTACACAAGGGGTTATTCACACCCAAGTGACACATGAGATCTGTGGTTTGCTTCTTCATAACTACAAGAAAAGAGAAGAGTTGTTAGTTTTGGAGTTCAGATGGTGCCTATCTGTGATAGGTGCCAGTTTCCATGGTTAAATAAAATGTATGTGCTGGACTGAGGTACTGTGGAGATGGATCCTGAGGTACTGAAGCCACAGATTGCATTCTGATTAATTCTGTTTTAGCAACACTTTACCAAAATTGGAACAAGTTACTGCACTGAAGGGTAGAAAAAATGCCTTGGGGAAAACAGGCAGATAAATGGTGTTTCTAGAGGTATTCCTCTCTCTTGAGAGTGAATAGTTCATGAGAGTTCAATAAAGGACTTTTACTTTCTGATGTTTATCGTAGCACCTTCTTGCTAGTCAGTATGGAAACTCCTCTGGGTCCTGAAAAATTAGTGCAAAATCAATTTCCAGAAAAATTCAGTGTTGTTCTGTGTGTTGGGTGGAGATGCCAAGCTGACTGTGCAAATGGAGATCTCAGGGAATTAGCACTGGAATTGCATTTGAAAACCAACCTGAATGTGAGTTATAAAGGAGTACCAGAAAGGTTTAGATGGGCTTTGGGTGAAGATCTGCCTGCCCCTTTGCTTCCCATTCACATCAAACTATCTGTCATAGAGTCACAGGGTGGTTTGAGTGGGAAGGGACCTTAAAGATCATCTCATTCCAACCTGGGCAGGGACACCTTCCACTATCCCAGGCTGCTCCAAGCCCTGTCCAACCTGGCCTTGGACACTTCCAGGGATCCAGGGGCAGCCACAGCTTCTCTGGGCACCCTGTGCCAGGGCCTCCCCACCCTCACAGGGAAGAATTTCTTCCTGATATCCAATCTAAACTTGCTCTCTTTCAGTTTAAAGCCATTATATGCAGTAGACCATCTCAGGGTTCCAGTTTTTTAACTTTATTTATTCCAGTGGAATAAAACCTGTTTAATTTAGCTCACATAGACAAACTTCTTAAAACTCTGTGAGATCCAGATCTCCCAGAGAGATTCAGCCTCTGAGACATCATCAGCATCAGATCCATGCTCATTCCTGACTCTACTGACTGTTACTTCTGTGTATTTTGGGATGTGTTTGTGCTGTCAGCTGCAGGTAGATTCAATAATGCCTTTAAAGTACCTCAGCTTGAGCTGAGTTTAGTTGAGGTGTTGGGACAGAGGCTGGACTCGATGATCTTGAAGGTCTCTTCCAACTTGGAAGAAGAAGAAGAAGAGCTTCAGTGTTTCTGGGAAGTCTCAAGCAGCCAAGATGTAAAATCTTTTTCCCCTCTTGAAATTTCTGTATTCTATACTCCACACTTGGTTTCATGAAACAAATACAGTTTGATTTTCCCACCTGCCTCAGAGGGCATCTGTAATACAAAACTTTGAAGGGTGCAATGGGACAGAAAATGCCGTGGAGATGACAAACGTTGGAAGATTTTTGGAACCAACAAAATTCCTTTCTGTTTTTTTCCAGTCCAGTAAACCCACGCCATTTATTTCAAAGCTTTAACCGATGTCAGACTGGAGATAACCTCCCCCTCCCTGGTAGCAGAGCAGTGCAGATAAGGGCTCGTCTGCGGCAGGAGGGAGCTGCTTTGGGACAGGCCAGATTTTCTCCCTCTGGCATCTGGATGTCTGCAGTGCAGACGTGTTCAGGGCATCTGTTCTCTGTCCAGGGGAGGGGAGACACCAGGGCGTGGTGTATCTTTGCTTTAGGATGAGAAGAATTGTTCCTCTGAAGGGAGCCCAAGAGGATTGTCTCCAGTGGATTGCACCCATGAAGATGTAAGGATTTTTAGGGTGTGAGAAAGAGGATAGATCGGTTGGAAATTGGGGGTTATGGGTTCTTACGGAGGGTAAATGAAGATGAGGAGAGGCCTTGAACACTCTCCCTCTTTCTAAAACAGACTCCAAAGAACTTTGAGGCTCCTTCATTGCTGGTTATGGAGAATATTTTTGTTAAAACAGATTTTTCTTACCTATTATCTGTCATTGTGTCCTTGTATATTTGTTTGCAAAGTCCATTGCCCACCTGGCAGTGAATTAACTCCAGATTCACCCGTGCCCTCACTCACAAAGCAGGAAAAAAAAGAACCTGAGCCACCTTCCCAAATCACCACCTGGGCAGGGCATCTCAGCACTGCCGAGCTCCTTCCACCATCCTTGCTCCTGGAACCTGAAAGCAGCAGGTTCCTTCACCAGGCTCAGTGCCAGTGTCCTTACCAGGCAAAAAGGAATGGCTCTTTGGAAGAAATCTGCAACCAGAACATTGATTTAGATCTAAATACTCTCCAAAAGTAATGCCAGAGAATTACCTGGTCACTGCCTGCATCAAGACTTGCGTATTTTTATTCAATGTAAAGCACCAGAAATTATTTCCCTTAAGACATTACAGGGCTTTTTGGGTCAATCACACAAGGCAATTCAAAATATTATGTGGCAGTACAAAAACCTTTGCACAGATCTGTGTAGAAACACATCCTCTTCCAGCAGCATGCATCCAATTTTTTAAAATTATATTTTCCTCCTCATTGTTTCTCTTTTTTTTTTTTCCATTTCCCAAATAATGTGACTTCCTGAACTGAACAAAACAGTGACCATTTGATAATTGAGCATTAAAAGACACCAGTGATGTTGGCACTTAGGTCTGCATGGTGTCTTCATTTCATT
>VWPU01005151.1:0-30772 GCA_013398955.1 Callaeas wilsoni | reverse complement strand
CCACATCCATTCGCAACACCCATCCTCTCAACACCCTCCCTGCAGACACTGACAGGAATTGATGAGGTCTCCTCTCAGTTCTCTCTTCTCAGGTCAGAACAGGCCCAGCTCCCTCAGCCTTTCCTGGTGACAGAGATGCTCCCCTAAGCATCTTTGTTCTCTGCTGGGCCCATTACAGGAGCTGCACGTCTCTCTTGTGCTGAGGAGCCCAGAACTGGACACGGTCAAGTCATGAGGGGTCATTAACTTTGAAAAAGTGACTTGGAATTTACAGAATCTGTCCAAGAATCAGTTTATTAAATATGCATAATACTTCACCCTCCTGCTCACTCCTCTCTATTATAGGATTTCCTTAAAATGAAAATGGATTTCAAAGCACAGGATTTGTACACATAAACTTAAATATCTCTCACCTGAATAAAAAGCTTGTACCTGAAATGCATTGCCGCTTAAGGAAATAATTACTGTGTTACCATAACACAATGCCTTTGTTCAGCAAGTGTGACCGATATCAGTCTATTATCCTGTCACTGCCAAAGCCCAAAGCCATTATCTGAGTGTGTCTGTTTCCCACAGATTGAACTACCTTGTTTTTGAGTTAGAAGTTAAATACTCATCTTACACATAGACACACACTGGCTGCTGAAGAGAATGTGCTGAAAAGTGCTGGCCTGAGAGTCATCATGAGGCTGCAGAATGCTCACGTTCATATCCTGTAATTAGTTTAACAGTTATTATCTTTGTGCAACAAGTTGCTGTGATCCGAAAAGGATGCTCAGCTTTCCTGGGCTTAGGAAGATATTTATACATGAAAAGATCAACTGTACATGATGTCCCACGGGTGCTTTAGGTCGGTGTTAATGCGTTGTGAAAAGTTGCACATATAGACAGGGTGAGAAATGGGGGAATGTCCGCCGGGAACCAGGTGAGCCAGGGTGGAAGGCTCAGAGCAGCACGGCAGCTCCAGCTCATCTTGGTGCCAAAAGGATGACAGAAATATTTAGAAGGATAAGTGAGCAAAGTAGCACAGGAGAATTCACACATTGAAAAGGCTCAAGGTTCTGACCAAGGTCCTTTGCAACTCAGAATGTTCTGTGATTCTGTGACTGATGATTCTCATGCCACGGACCACTGGGCACAGTTCTTGATGAGGTACTATCTGTGTCTTTTAGATTAGTTCATTTTCTGAAAGAGCACCAGAGCAAGTTTGGCCTCCTGTTACCAAAGCAACAGCTTCAATAACTAAACTTGACCCAGCTTGTTGAACATCTGACCAAGAGTGAACTGAGATGTTCAGCTTGGCTTTGGTGATGGAACAGAGCAGAGACATGACATCCTAGGAGAAAATATTTGGCTCCGTACTACGTGCTCCTGCATGAAAGCATTTAATTTCTAATATGTTTTAAGATTCTCTTTAATTAATGGCTTTCATAACAGGAAAGGACCTTCTCCAGCCAGCACAGCAGCACAGTCAAGAGGCAGAATGAAGCAGGTGGTGGGTTTGGGAGGGGAAAGAGAGAGCAGATGTTAGCTTGAAAATTTGGAACGCTCTTTGAGTCCCGTAGCAGGAGCCCAGTTTCCATCAATGCACATTGTAGGAGCAATTAATTGGGACCACCCAGGCCTAGAATTTGCCAGAATAACATTTTCCATTCACACAACACACTTCTGTAAGGCTGAATAGTTGTTTTAAATACTTCTAGAAGAATTTATTTTTCACTTTGCAAATAACCTTCTCCATATTAAAGGATGTGAGAAAATGCAAATCAAGCCACAAGTTGCTGAAATTCTAGGGATAGTCCTCGTCCCACTGGAATATATATTTTGTTTATTTTTCAGGTGACATCAAGGAAGCATAATTCAATGTGAAGACAAATACCCCAGGGACCCGAAGGAAGAGCTTACCTTTTTGACCTCATATTTAATAGCAAGTTTAATCCTGCTCAGACTTGGCCGGTGGTGCTCAGGGCACAAATGGATGTTCACATCTCCATTCAGAATAGCCTCCACTTCTTCAGTGTCTCTGCACAGGTCCAGCACCCCCACGACAAAGTCCTTGCATTGCATAGATAACTTCCGATAGTCATTCTGAGGGAAAACAAACACAAAAAGGTATTTAATTGTGCACTGGAAAGCTGTGCTGCAGACAGGCAAAAGAAAAAAGGAAGCGAGAGCAATTGTGAGCAAGGTTACTTCTGCAAAACTACTGCCTCGAAGAGTAAGAAAGCATTTGATTTCACACAGAATTTTGATGGCTTTTCATGAAAGTACAGGAACTCCTCCAGACTTAACTAGCAATGCCTCTATCAGCAGCATCGTTTGCATGACAATAGAACAAGTTTTACAGAACAAGTAAATAATTTCTATGGAAATTCTGATTTTAAGCAATCAGTTGATTTCTGCTCTCTATGTGGCATATCTCTAGGAATGTAAAAATGCGGCCAAAAAAAAGGTCCTGCTAACTGGTTAAAATATACAGCAAATTTTTCAGTTTAGGTTCTTCCCTAGTAATTCTTTCTTTTGTAACTTTCAAGAAGTTTCAGACTGGTACAACGAGCTGGAGCATCACACACATTTGTGTTCAAATGAACTATATAGTTGTAATATCAACTTCAGCCTCAAACCTTAGAATTTAGTTAAATATTCCCAAAAAGAGCATCCAGACAATCATTGTCACAACACCTCTCCAAGAAATAGGACTTCAGAAACTCAACATGACTTCCTGTGAAATAATTTCACTTTGCAAACCCAAATTACACTTGTGGGGAAAGAGATAGCCTATAGCTGACTTGACAGAGGGCTAGAAGAGCAATTTCCCTGTCTTAAATTAAGTTGTGATTGATTTTCACATGCTGACACTTAAAAAACAAGGAAAGTGCCACCATCTGAGTAAATGTTGTAAATTAGAACACAATTAAGGCTGCCATTAATATCATAATAAAATGGTGATACTAAAGGCTCGATGCAACAAATAGGAATGATAAGCATATGACAAGCTCTAACTAACTTCAGAGATATTTTCAAATTAGGTTTGATGAGTTAATTAAATTCAGTACCTTATCTAATTAAGCCAGCAGCCAAAAGAAGAAGATAGTTAAACCTGGCTTTGATGAAATGATAAGGGTAACCTGGCTTTGTGCTTCTATATTTTCTAAATTATCAATTCTATCATTTACACATAGCAACATATTAGCCTTCCTTGTTACACAAAGATCTCAAAGCACTGTACAAACATTCATTAATTAGTTAGAACAGCACTGTCTAAAATACGTTATTAGAGGTGGCTTGACTTCTTTGGTCAGTTTTTCCCCTTCAGAACTGAGATGATAATGAATTTTTAAAATCTCTCGGTTTAATGACTTTGTCGTAGCTTTGAGGTTACTTCTACTGTGCATGTGTGTGTGTCCCAACTTAGCTTTTCATGCATGGAAGAGCTGGGAAGAGCACAGAATAATTGAATAATCCCAGGGAACCAGAAAGCCCCTCAGGGCTGGAAGTGGGGTATTCTCACAGGAAAGGGAAGCAGCCATTTCTGATCCGTGTTTAGGGGAAGGGGCTGAAGACAGCTGGGGAATAGCAGGGATTTTACTGCTGACACCTTCTGAAGGGTGAAACTTGTATGTTTACATCCTCTGATCTATCAAGAAGGTTTAAATCTGAGCTCCTCTTTTTGTCCTTGAGTGCTGTGATCAGACCAGATGTTCTAATTGTGTTGTTAATGGAAAGGAGCAAGAACTTCAAATCTTCATGAAGAGGCGATATGAGAGTACAACAAGCAGATCTTTATCTGGGCGAATGTCCCATTGCAGAAGCTGGGCCACCAAGACTTCCATAAATGTGCCAAGCTAGAGCACTAAGATTTAAGATGTCCTTATGTCTCAGGCAGAAAATGATGGTCCATTTACATCTAAATCTAGTACCTGAGCATTTTGTGGAGCTAGATAGGATTTGTAGAATGAATGCTTTCAAATACAGGGTGAGGTAAGGTCTGACATGTAAATGAAACACAGATTGTACTTTATGGCTTCAAAGCGCTCCTCTCAAATCAATTCCATGCTTTAATCTTCCCCACACCAAGATGAATTTCAATAAATTGAAAGCTTGCCTCTTCACTGGGAGAATAGATGGCCAAACAAAAATATCAGCCTCAAAATAACTACCAAAATAGTGAAGGACAGCAAATACAGATAGAACTGAAAATAAGTGTAAGGTGGGAATGAAATGCCTTGCTGCCACAGGTAATGGAGATGCTTAATTAGCCCAGCAGCTTTAAAAATAACAAGGGTGAGAACTCTGCTGAGCTTTTCCTATGTGCTGTTTGCAAAGTTTGCAAGCTTATCTCTTAACCAGCACATTTTAGGGAATTGTCATCACTTCCACATCATCTGAGCAACTAGCTTGTATTAGATTAGACTTTTTTCCCTCCTCTCCTTTCTTTATGGAAAGAGGTTTAGTAGCAACTAGGAAAGTGCTTCCAAAGCATCTGCCAATGGCAGGTTCCCAGCTGGCAAACTCTATCAAGACCCAACTTTATGCACATCTCCGAGCTTAATGTTTTTTCTGGTTCTGTACGTTTGTAGAGACTATGGATGATTTCCTCATTCAAAGTTTTTTACTCTGATTTTTAAGTAGACACAAGCAGCCATACACCCTATCCCAGATACAGGCCGTAGAAAGAATAAAATAATATAAAATAAAATAAAATAAAATAAAATAAAATAAACTGCCCTCCAGCAATTCTGCAGCCAGGCAGGAGAGCAGATTACCTCTCTCAGGAGACTGCTCATCTGTAAGATAGGTCTCAAAGATCAGTGAACCTGCTGTGTCTTCTGATGATCCCTCTTACAAAACCATTTGTCATCTTTGTTCTGGCTTCCTTAATGCTCACAGTCATCGTAGAAAATCCTGATCACCCTAATGGTGAGAACACACTCAATGACTCTCCTCATGTCAGTGTATTTCTCTCAAGCACACATTATTCTTTACTTAAAAACTGAAATTAACAGGGGTCTGACAGCCAAGCTTCTCCTGATCCTGGCTCGCAAAGCGCAGTTCTGGTGACGCAAGCAGGAATTCTGTACCTGCATCTAAAATCCTGAATCGCGAGTTCTGACGCACAGGAAAAATCCCAAGGAAGCCGAGAAGATTTATTTCCAAGCGGCACCCAAGCTCTGTTGGTGTTTGTGCCAGCACTGTGTATTTTACACATTTGCCTGTATTTCACACATTTGGAAGCATCCAAGGTCCTGCTTTCCCTGCAGGAAGGAGTGCTGGGACAGTGGATGGAAGGCTGCACCCCAGAGCAAAGATTAGAGAGGGGTGAGAGGAAGAGGGGAAGGAGAATAAGGATGCATTTCCAGATACTTCCAGACACTGGTGAGCAGTTACAGCACTTGAGGGAATGGCTTGAAGCTGTGTCAGGAGAGGTTTAGGTTGAACATTAGAAAAAGGTTCTGCACCCAGAGGGTGGTTGGGAACTGGAAATGGTTCCCCAGGGCAGTGGTCACAGCACCAAACCTGACAGAGCTCAAGGAGTGTTTGGACAATGCTCTGAGGAACAGGGTGGGATTCTTGGGACTGTTCTGTGCAGGGCCAGGAGCTGGACTTGGATGAGCCGTGTGGGTCCCTTTGAACTCAGAGTATTCTGTGATTCTCTGGTTCTCTGTGATTCCTGTGTACACCCAGATTTTTGAAGATCATAGCCCTGAGGACTCCCATGACTCTGCCAGAACACAGAGGGGCAGATGGCCACTGTGTCTTGGGGTGCAAAGGGGCAGTTCTCACTTCACCCCTGCTCTGCCAGCCAGGTTCAGCCCCAAAACCAGGCACTTCATGGCCCTCCTGTCCAAATAAGATTTGCGGAGAACCGTCCTGGCTGCAAGCCTGGACGGGCAGTGGGCGGCAAGGGGGGTCAGACTTGTACCACAACAAGAAACTCAGGGCTGGAGACACAAAATCCAGCTCAGTTCTCCTGGCAGTGCAGCAGAAGCAGACACGGGCAATGACAATAACCCAAACCTTCCCAAGCACCCCAATTAGATGCCATATTATAGAAGTCTGAGTATTATGAAGTTCATAAACCAGATGGATTTTTACAGTAATGAAAACTGCAAATCACACATGAGAGAGGATGGGGCCTCATCCTGACAGGCTGAGAGCTGTCAAGCCTCAGGGAGGAAGATGAGGAATACAACTAAGTAGGCAAGAGAGCAGTCTGTTTCAAATAACACATGGAACAGAATTTCATTTCCAATAGAGGCAGTGAGCGGAGAAGGATCAGGATAATGCCTGAGAATGTTACAATATCATTTTTAAAAAACTAGAACGTAATAAAAGGATTCCAAATTAGTCATTTCCTGCTTCTTCTAACACTGTTGTGCATGTGTAGTTAAAAATGTCTAATTTTGCTGTTTTGAAAAGGCTGATGGTACTCGTTATTCACTGCAATTTCTCCTAGTACCCTATTATTATCTGTTGATTATGTTCTAAATGAACTCTGTCATGTCTCCACATCTGTTCAAAACCATCCAGATTTTTTTCAGAAAAGAGCTGTTTCAGGTCAGAGGGATGGAGTTTGAGTAAAAAGTTAAGTGAAAAGAGAAAAACTAAGACCAGGAACCTATCTGGCATTTCTGAGTAGCATTAAATTTGCTGTGCAAATGAGAGCTGTAGGCACATTGCACAGAGCCCTTTTTATGTTTCTTTGAGCTCTTGGCTCTTTGTATTTAATCTACATCATATATACACATATATCAAGGAGAGAAATATTGCATTGCTTGGATTAGCATTTTGAGAAGAGACAGCAGAAAAAAAATGTGGAGAGGTAATTCTGTAAATATGAACAGAAAACTCCCCCAAGTAAAAATTATTGTAGAAGGAAAACAAAGCTGGGAGAAAGGAGGGGGACAAAAAGGAAAAATATTTCATGCAAGATTTGCAATGAAATGGTTAAATAAACCATAATACCAAATATTCAAAATGCTTATAAATATTTACCAATTAGATATCACATGATATATGCACAAGCCTGTATAGAAAAGCTGTGGGACAAATTTCCTTCTGGGTATTTGCAGTATCTTTGACTGGCCATATGTTTGGGAATGAAAAGAAGCACAAGGCCTGTGGGAGGGAAGGTGATGAGAGAAGATGCTAAGGAGGGGCCCTGCACTGATCCTGACCATGTAACCTCGTTATGCTCTGAAATGCACCGAGCACCCCTCCCAAAGAGCTTTGCCAACTGCTGACACTTTTGAATACAGTTGAGTGCATTCCTATTTCCAGACTAAATGCCTGCATGCACAGTCTATGCCAAGGCTGTACAGTTAATTTTCCAGAAAGCACATCCAGTTGGTTTGTGTTCTCTTGCTTCTTAAGTGGCAGCACATCAGAGAATTATTGGAGCTCTGGGTATACTGTGCCATACCCAGTGGGCACGTCTTTGGATTTAGAGGGCTTGTTTAAAACATTTCACTACTCAGGTGCAGGTTGCTAAATGTTTCTAGAGTTAGGAACAGATGTCCCAGTTCATTTTTAAAATGATCCAGACCTTGACTTCTTAATCTCCAGTGAGCATAATATAATAAGCAATCTGTTCATATACAAGAGTTTGACATTTCAGAAGTGTGAACTCTGTTGCTTTCCAAGCAATTTGGACCCTTCTAAATGGAGCCAAGATAAACATGGGCATGGTTTGTCCTCTGAGCAGTGCCAGGTTACAGCATGGCAAAGCAGAGGGGCCTCCAGGCCAAGGGGGATTTTAGATCCTGTCAGGAGACACTTAGAGGTGCGGCCAATAGAAGAGCCCAAGGACAAACCACAGTGCTGTCTGTGTTGACATTATTCTTCTCCAAAGAAGCCCAGAAAACAACAGGATGATTTGATTGAGGACCAAAAATTTTCTGACTTCCACCAAGTCACGGAAATAACATCCCTTGCATCATTACAAGGATTTCAGTGGCAGTTGCACTGTGATTTACCATAAGACTATTTTTCTTTGGTGTCTCTTTATTCTCCTCAGCTTTCAAGCTGCAATTCATCTCTTCATATGCACTGCAGAAGCTCATCTCTAAGAGAGCATATCCTTCCACCAAGGGGATAGAGCAGTAAGGAATCAATCAAACCACTGCCTTTGGATTTCACCTTATCCCTATTGCCTGGTAGATACATCAGATCCTTAAAGCTCGGCAAGATGGTGGTCATGATTCCAGTTGTGCAGTTGAAAATCCTTTACAAGTTGTTACCATGCTTTTGCAACATCATGTGCAGGTCCAGGTATATTTTTAATCTTTATCAATAACATTCCAAGAACTTTAAATTGTGAACTGTCAAAAGCAGCAGAAAGGACAGGTTTGCACCTCTCTGTTTTGTTTCTACTCTTTTGCACTTTAGCTCTTTCCTGCTGTAGCTCTTATGAATCTACCAAATCTACCAATAATTTCTTCTGGGAAATTATTCATATTTTTGATAAGTGTAACTTCCGTGGGACCAAAACTAATGAATAAATTTTGGAAGCTGTTTTTCCATCAATAAAAACATTAGAAAAGGAAAAATACTTTACTTTGACTTCCCCTTGGAATAATTCTTTTAAAAGGTGTTTGGGGTTTTTTTTAATCTAAAATTAATGGATGGATTATTTGGGGAAGCAGGAATCAAACATAATCCTTGAAGAAAGTTAAGGACTGAGACAGCACAATTCCTGACTCTTCAACCAAAGTTTTAGATTCCCCAGCATAAGAAATTTCAGAATAAGTCCACGCTCAACCTTTTTTATTACTTCTATTGATTTTCTTTACTATTTGAAACTTAAAATAAGTTTCCTGTGCCTGTGAACTTTCTCTACACTGAAATGAATGGATGACTCTACTTATCCAAAGTTCTTACTCTGAGCAGAATACAATCTTTCTTTTCATACCTAAGAAGTTGCCAAAAAAACACCTCCATCTCCTCTACTCCTTCCCCCAAAGTCACCTTCAGCCTGACAGGTGCCATTACTGAGCATCCCTGTGCAGGAACATCAGTGCTATTCAGCAGAGAACTACCACCCCATTCCAAGTCTCTGAAAATATTTAATTAAACTAGAACAGAAATTACATTGGTTGACAATTTTTTTTTTTTGAATGAGAGTATTTAAAGTCTCAAGGTGGGCATAGCAGCTTTTCAACATAAGATGGCATCTGATGCTTGGTGTACTTCTATCACCTCAGCTCGTTTTCAAACATGCATCACAAATAAGCCACACACTTTTGATTCCTCAGCTAAGTGAAAGGTGGTCTTTTTACTTGCAGATTTTCCCAAGCTCATTTGAATGTTTATGCTGAAACACCTGTTTTCAGAAGATAAACTATCAAGTGCCTGGATGTCACATAAACAGGACAGGCTATACAGAGGTATTAAGGAAATGTGCATGCCAAATGTGGAGAATACACGAATTCAGCCAAGAAGAGGGTCTGTCTCCTGTGTCCTGTCAACAGCTTCCCTTTAAATGCAACTTGTGCATTTCAAAATAATACTCTGATAATTTTGTTGTTGAAAAAGAGTGTAGGATCTGTTCACGTCAGCAGTAAAATCAAGCTCATGATGATGCAGTGCAGTGCTCCAAATCCCTCTCCATGACGTTCAAACATGTGTTTGCTCCTTGTGTGGGGATATGACACTGAGAATCCCCTGTTACCTGGGAGAAAAGGCCAGCCCCCACCTCAGCACAACCTCCTTTCAGGTCATTCTGCAGCTCTGATGTGAGAGAGGCAATCAAAGCACAAAGTTACCTCTGGGCCAAGCTTCCCATTCCCCATGCCATCCATACTTTTTCTCTCTGACATTTTCCCATGTTTATTACATTCCTGATCTCTTTGCTGCAAGCTTCACTGAGGAAGATTTCTATTTCCTATACCATTTGAGATGAAATAGTTTCCTTGCACTAAGAGAATTAGCTGCTCTCCTTCAATTGTGTGGCTCTTTTCAGCTCAGCTGCTTGAAATCTCTGTGTTTCCTGAAAATCAGATGGGAAAAAAGCAGGAGAAAATTATGGATTTAAATTCAAAGTAATTGTTTGCTCAAGACAGCCTCATTTATCCCTTAGGCTGAGGTAAATTTTGCAGCTTCAACTTGCTTAAGGAACACACTTATATGTTCAAAGGTGCTGTGAGTCTCTCTTCTCATGGGCATTTTGACTACAAGCAGCACTTACATATCAGGAAAAAGACCCCCTAAATCCATCATGCAAGTGAATGTGGGCTTAACTGCGAGCCATGATGCAAGTGATATTAATAATTAAAATTACCATATGTCTTCCAGGTCTCAAACAGCCAACTACCACAGTTCTCAATGTCTGGCAAGAGGAGCTCCTTATAAAACTGGTCACAAGCATCAGAGTGGGTGAAATTCTGGTTCCTACAGCACATAAACAGCAACCAAGCACTTTGGAAAAATGTGATCCCAGCTGCAGAGTCCTGGCACAGAGCACTCTTGACCATATGGAAATTGTCCTCTCTCTAAGAAGAGCAGACTTACAAGTTGTGCTGCAGAACCTTCTTGAGCAGAAATATGAATATAAAAAGTGCATAATTATATCTCTTTGTTCTGAAATGAGTTCAGATCCTGGGGTTTGGACAGTGAGAATGAAATGGCACTCAGTGGGCAATGAGCTGTTTCCATGCTGCACTGGTGACAACTTCCCTGCAACAAATTAAATTCCAGAAAATTGCCATTTTTGATCATATAAATGCCAAAAAACCCCGGATACTATAGTACCTAGCACCATTTTGTAGTAATATAAAATTGTTTGCATACCATTCCTGTTTATCCACAATTCACTGAATAGTCTGCCTGGATTCAGTGAGGATAAGTTCATCATAATTATCTACAATAACAACAATTAACAACATAATGAGGGATAAACTAAATCACTTCCCATCTGCATCCTATTTTATGTCAGACTTGAGATCCTCAGAATGTGTTACTTCGTTTACATTCATTAATATGTTATCAATTCCCTACAGTGCCTTGGATAAACGTACCTGACTCCATTCTCCCATCTGCTGATCTAACATCATTATTCTACTCGGAGCAATCGTCCTAATTATGCTCATTTGTAGTTCCAGTAGATATCCCTTCCCAACATGAATAATGAGCAGCACTCTTTGGAAAGCAGTCATCTTGCTCATAATAAACCTCCCGGTTCCCAACTATTCCCAAACCCTCAGAGCTGATACCAGCTGAATGGCTGGCCATTTGGTGCTAAATGCAAAGCTTACCAGGGTTGGATTGGACTGATATTACAGTAGTGATCGCAGCCTTTTCTGTCTGTTTTCCTCAACAAGAATTGGATTTTGGCTTTCTGAAAAATACCTTCATCTTTGGTGCTCTGAGGTGGGCCCCTCTCGGTACGGCTCATTGCAGAGGGGAGGAGGAAGGGGAATTGCGTTACTGTGTATTTTGTATCAGTAAGTGCACCGAGGAAATACTCCTAGATGAATGGTGAGTGTGTAAGGACAAGCTCAAAGTCAGACGAGCTCTGTACTCACTGCACAGGATCCAGTGACTGGGATGGAAAGGGCCAAGGGAAAGTCTTCCCTTTCAAGCAGCCAGCTCCGGGTGGCAGGAACCCTCGTTGCTGCACTGCCATCAAGTGCATGCACCACTTAGAGTACCAGGACTCATTTGTCTTCCACACTCAGTGGGCAAGAAAGGAAAACGCTCTGTCACTGTTAACTAAACACAGGCAACTGGCCAAATCATTCTCCCTACTGACCAGAGCTCTCCGAGCAGCTGGCAGCAGACCTGGCAGGGAAATGCAGGATGCTCCTCTCCGGAGCGGCAGCGCGGGCTCTGGCCGAGCACCACAGAAAGGCCCCGGAACTCAGACAGGGCAGCCAGAGGGGCAGTGGGAGGTGGCACGGAGGAGTTTGTCTCACCTTTATTGCTCACTGACTGGAAAGGCAAAGATACATTCTGTGGGAGAATCCGGATCGTTGGGAGAGGTTGTGGTAGGGATAAATCCCATCTACTGACACACCTGCCCATCACACCTTGCTGTGACGGATCGCCAATCCGAGATGTGATACGTTATTCCTCATTTATATAAAGAGAGGAATCCATGAGCAGGGGTCAGCCTCGGATCAGAGCCATAGGTCACCCCACTGCTTCACTGCCGGTCATTCTTTCAATGGGTGAGGATGAAATCATGGCTTCAGCAAATCTGAAGATGACTTGATGGTCAAATGGGTCATGATTTTGCCAGCTACTGAGCTTTTCTCCCATGTTAAAGCTGTTATAAAGATCAAAATGTGACAATAATAAGATTGTGATAAGCTGAACTTTTTACACTTAAGTTTTGAAAGTATTTCTAAACTATTTGTTGCTTCTCTGCTGGGTTTGTGACAGTCACTGTATCTGTTAGATTCAACCTTCTAAGCATCCGTACTCAAAAAGCTGTTGCAGAGTAGTGCTTGCACACAAAAGACACAATACAGGCAGGTCGTCTTCATTCCTAAATTCAAAATAATCTCTAAAATCAAAGAATTTTCTTAACTCCTTGTCTCTGAGAAGCAGAAACAGGCTGAGGAACAGGTGTCAGCTCACTTCTGCTACAAGAGCTCCCATTAGCCAGTTAAATGCCACTTAAATCTTCACAGCAGTTACCTACTGTCCTTTGCTCAGCCATATGTGGTATACATGACTCCACAACATACATGGACATTATATTCATTTAATTTGACCTTATTTCACTTCCTTTATAGTAACACTAATCAATATAACTGTATTTAACCTTGCCTTCACACAAGTCCCCCCTAAACACAACAACTTATCTCAAAATGTCAGGTGTTTATTTTCCTACTATTTAGTCAAAACACTTTACATTCCTCAGTAACATGTTACAAGCTTTACTGTACTTCACCCTGACTACAAAATATTCAGCAACTGCCTGTATCTAAGGAAAATGACTGGTATTCACTAACAGAAGCTTAGGTTTAAGAAGGATGAAAAAGAGATCCCTCAGCTCTAAACTCCTGCTGAACATATTCAATATGCTCCATGTTACTGTATATAAGACATCACATACACAGATATATTTCCTGAAAATCACAGTTCAGTAAAATTAGTTGCCACAAGACCTTGGCACTTCAGAATGGTTTATAAAAGTCATCTCACATAACAAAAATTAATTTCTAAATTCCTTATCACTACCAGAATGTAAGAACTATGTGGGAAACCTGGACTTAATATAATCATTACAGCATGCTACAAAAGGAAAAAGTAGAAGTCACCAACCATGTATACAGAGAGAAGCACACTGACAGTCCCGGTCCAACAGGAAGGTTGGAACTTCAGATTCAGAAATTTAACATCAGATGTTTCTCACAGGAGAAGCAAAAATTATATTGCTGGATTTTTATATGAATATAAAAATCTCTTTTTTCTGGTTACACTTTCAGCCCAGGATTATTTTTGTGTAAGGGACTGCACTCTGCTCACCACTCTTATCAGCTGCTGCCTTTCAGGTCCCCTAAAAATATATCCATTAATAGGGATTTTCCAGCTCCTCAGAAATGTGCTCTTGGTGGAGGATGGGCTGCTTATTTGTAACAAAACACTGAAACCCCAGGAGGAAAATTACCTTAAAGCAGTTTCAACGGGTTCCAGATTTGACACTTATTTCTCTACCTGGCTAAAGCATCACAGTGATTGGCTTAAAAGTTTTGTATATAAAAATGCTTCTGAATTGCTCAGCAGTGGTGAGACAACTGCTGTGCTACTTCCTTATGTGACAATTTCCTATTGCTCTCTACTTCCCACCTAGCTGGCAAACCCACCTGTTGTCTCCTAGTAATGATTATAAGAGGATTCCATGTTATTTTATACTTTTATGATCATGTCTGTTGCTCACCTAAACTAGAATCCTGCTCCAGGGACGTGTTCAATCAAGCTGGAAGCAGTAAGTGCTGCAGTTGCAATGTTGCTCATCCTTAACTGAGTAGGACTAAAAATGACTTCCCAGGGAGCTGTAAAGGGTAATAAACATTGCACTGATGACGTGCACGCTGGCATTGCCAAAAATCTCACTTGCAGTAGCATCACAGGAAACAAAAGAATCCCAGCTATACTCTCTGGGAGAGTCAGATATTTCCAGGGTTGCATCTGTCTTGCCATCCTGAAATGTTGAAGGTTTCCTTCAATTTTTGTTGGTTTTTTTTTTAGGGGAGCAAAACCCTTGAGGCATTAATTAAAATATTGCATTTTCTTACACTGAGACATTTTCTATGATTTGATGTGTAGAAAGAGTCTTTTTTCCCCTTTCACTCTTTCAAAAGGGAGACATGGGCTTGTTCCCTGGGAAAGTGAAGAAAACATTTTCCTGCACATAAAGTATTTTGACAACTTTTAAAGAGATTTTCTTTTAGCTGTAAGGTTTTAACAACAATGTCACTTGGCAGGTAGGTGAAATAACCTCGTGAGCAGTGGACATTATCCAGTTTTATGTGACTGCTCAGTGGCTTGTGCTGCCAGCAGAGTTACGACCTCCATGAATAATGGTCTTAATTTGCGCAGGTACAGGTGCGGGTTGCAGATGACTGAGTTATCCCCTTCCCTGTGAATCACAGCACCTACTGCTCTGCTTGACTGTGAGCAGACATAGACAGATGCTAACACACCTTCACACAGAGATACAGATCAGGACTTCTCAAGACAGCTCCAGACATCACAGCTTTGGCATCAGTTCTACTGATGCCTTAGGATTTTAGCTTTTATATTTTCCATATATTTGTAATCCTGTCATTCTCTAGTGTAGAACTCTAAACTCCATACAGAGTGGTAGCAACTGCTTTTCCCATTTTGGTCAGACACAACAATTCCTCTCCAGGCCTGAGGATCAAGGACACCTCACTGTTTCAGGCCCTAAGAACTGTAAGCAAAAGTGAGTTGAGGGGAGCAAACTTGGGGTAAATGACTTCATTACCTAAAGCTGAAATTGGAAGATTAACCTCCAGTATGCAAATGGACCAAACTCATAAAAGTGTGAAAACCTGTGATCTGTCGTCCATTTTTGGGTGTAGCCCCTGAGTGGTCTTCATCTGCCCAAATATGTACCTGAAGGCCCTTCAATAAACATAACTGCTCTTTATTCCCTTAATTTTGTCTGGCCTCTGTTTTTAAGTAGCCCCGAAAGGCATCACTACACCCTCTGAAATGCTTTGAAGATTTTCTTCTCATGCAACATTTAAAAACCATTTTTCTTGGGCAATGTGCCAGGCAGAAAATGATTTAATCACAGAACCCAAAAAGAGCACTTACAATAACAACTCTCAAAATATAAAGGATATTTCTTAATTTATAAATATTAAAAGAGATCAACACGAGAGTCACAAGTTTGTTGGGTTTTAAGGGCAGAAAGACTATATATATCCTTTTTCCACCGTCTCTGCTACATATCCATGGAAAAATGTAACTGCAATTAATTAATTTAGCTCTCAAGACAAAGCTGGTGTAGCATCTATTATTAGTGAATTTGTCTCTGAGAAAGAACAGCATAGAGAATGAGTTCCTTCTGCACAGAGCAAGTCCCACTCAGTGAGCCAAACACTAATTTCACTACAAGAATTAAATATATTCTCCTTCTCTCAGGTTATTTCCATTATCGTTTTTAATTTCCTCTCCTATTTTAATACCTAATTTGTTCCAACAAGAAGTTAAACTTCTAGCAATAGGAAATTTGTTTTCCTGCTTTACTGGGACTTGATTCTTTCCTGTATTATGAGTTGGTAATTGGTTGTACCTGTTTATGCATTTGCTCTGCACACGTGAAAATTAAAATTAAAAAATCATAGGTTCTAAATGTGCATATTTTCGTAGCAGTGGGGAAAATTGGCTTCTAGGTGAGATGAGGAACAAAAATCAGTTCTTTTTAAAGGTTAAAAACCACCAAACCACATCCTTGACTCCATCCCTAAGAAAAAAATTATACTCTCAGTAAAGATTGACCTGGAAAAGTTCATATCCAAAAAACAATCACTTAGGATTAGTGACTATTCATATACTCATAAGTATTTGTCTTGGTGATACTTAATTTTCAAAGCAGAGTAAGACTGAGAGCTGTGCAGCAGAAAATAAAAACAGTAGGAAAAGGCAATGAATACATTCTGCCTACCAGACCAAATTTCTGAAGTTCCCTTCTGCCTTCTCTTCTTAAAACTCAGCAAAGTGAAACATGAGGAAAAAGAATGAAAGCTGCTTGAGTAAAAAATACATCTCTTTAAAATATGCAAACCCTATCTAGAAGAAAAATAAAAAACAGAATTTCTGAAAAATTAAATGAAAACTTAAACAAATGCCATATAAACACACTAAAGCCTTTAAGAGCAACTTGCTGAAATAAAAAGTATTCCCAAACACCACAGAAGCAAGATGTCTGCCAGAGAATATGTTGAGGGCAGAGATTAAGAAAAGATTAAAGGATCACTCAAGGAAGAATGGGTCAGAGCGGAAATATGAAGTGATGGATTTACAAGAATGTTCATGAGGCTAATTAGGGAGGTTCCCACGCCAGTTTCTGTTTTAATGGGAGATGAGTTGCAGGCACCAGCTCCCATCAATCAGTCCTGAGAGCAAACAAATCCAAGAATCTGTTCAGCCTGGGTAGGAAGCAGAGTTTGTAAGTGCAGCCTTACTGGTTTACAGTCTGATAGTTTTCAAGTATTTTTCTCTTTCCAAGTTCACTGCTATCCTCCATTCTCACAAAGTATTTCCCTTTCCTACTGTTTTGCTCTTCAATGTTTTATGCCATTTTCTATTTTTTTATCACTCATTTCAAAAGACCAAGAGTGTAATAATGATTTTTTAAACTCCATCAGCATGGAGACAGAAAACGGACAAAGCAATTTCTCTTAAAAAGTTTAAATTAAGTGTATCCTGTGAAGTTAACAATTTATAGTTAGGTAGAAGAAACGTTGGAGCTGAATTACTGAGGCAAGAAGAACTCCAGGTTGTGGAGACAGAGTTTTTGCAAGAAAATGGACACATGGTGCACCAGCCATAAGGACAAGTGAACAGAGCACGTAGAAAACGTACACAGCGAGAGAATGCTGATTCTTCAAGGACAGGGACAGCAGCCGAAGAAAAACATAAACAAAGATAGAAAACTGTCTGATGATTTGTGTGTATAGGTGCACAGTAGCCGCGTGAACAGAGCGAGAGACCCAATTAAATCATTACATGTTTCATGTGTGTATATGGCTTTGCCCATCATGTAATGTGTGGACGTCTGGACAGGGGGAGCACAGTGTATAATAAGGGTGCTGGGGGGCAATAAAGTGGCTTCTGCTGGAGTCATATTGCATCGTGCGTAGTCCGTTTACTCCCACACCAGGTCATCCCTAACAGCTACGAGTCATTGGGTCTCCAGGGCTGGTTTGTTACTCTTTCAACATCATAGAATGTTGGGATGTGAGCTGCAGCTCTTTGCATCACTGCAGCCCCAGGGGAGCAAGAGGCAGCTCTCAGCAGGCACATCCCTGCAGGCATCCACACACCTGACTTGCTGCCCCACCAGCCGCCCATCCCACAGCCCCTCGCAGTCCCTCAGCCAGCTCAGCCTGGACGTGGTGCTCGCCTGCACACAAGGGCAGGCTCCCTGCCAGGACCTGCTTCTGGATCCCGACAGCTTCTTGAGAAAACATATCAGGGAGAGGAAAAGCCACGGCAAGAAGCCTAAGAATGAGAAACAAAACACGTTACACTGTAGTAAGTGCGCTGACAATGTTGATGGGAGCAGTAAAGAAAGACCACACACCATCTGTCTTCCAGGTGGTGATTTTGATCTTGCTTTTAATAGCATTTTAATCAAGAGGAGCTGAGATCTGATTTACCGCTTATGGCTGGTGAGATCTTTTCTAAGCCTCCTTTGTGAGTCTCTAATTTGATTTGTCTGGATTGCTAAATGGAATGATTTGCCTGATTTACTTCATCACAAGGATGTTTCCTGACATACGCAAGCATGTAGTCTAATTTGAGAGCATGAAAGGCTGTGAAACAGTCCTGGCTGTGGAGGGGGATCTCACCAGAAAAAGAAGTACAAAGTCACTGCTTTAGGAAAAGTAAACAAAACTGTTATTCTGGATTTCACCCAGTTTCCTAAATGTAGACTGTAATATTAAGCCTGATGCTGCCATTAAAGACAGTTGCAAGGGCATTTCCTGCAGGCTAGAATTTCCTGTTTGCTAGAAATTCAATCTCCTAAGGCTTTTGATGGACATATAAAAATGATTCTGTTGAGTCTGCTTTTAATATTCCAGTCTTAGAAATGAGTCACCTGGCTGTGAACAGCTGGTAGCAGTGCAGACATCTGCATATGCTTTCACACCAAGCTGACGTGAGGGAGATCGATTTCTCTGGACCAGAGAGGAGAGCAGTTCTCACCAGGCTGGCTCAAGGGTGATGACTGGTTCAGATGGACAAATCCTGGCCGTGTTATTCACACTGCAAGTGACAGCAGGCTTATTTACATGAGCAAAACAAACAGAATCCTCTGGTAGATGGCGGAAAGATTATTTGCTTTATGACTGAGGTCCAAGATCTGCAAGCTTTGAAAGAAACTGGAATGTACAGAGATGGGTTTTTTGAGTAAAAAAGGGAGAATGAGAGGGGAGAATTCTTCCTATGTGGACTAGAAGGATGCTAGCTCTGCTAGATTGACAATAAATGCTTTCTCCTTCAAAACAGATTCACATATTAATCACTAGCCAAACATCTGTTTTCTACCCTTTGTGGAAAACGACAAAGCACATTAACTTCATCCTATATTTCTGCTTTAATTGTACTTTTGATTTTTTAATTGATGGGTCCCTCAGTTTCCTACTCAGTTGTTGCTACACTCTGCAGAAACATGGTCACTTGGAACCCTTCAATCCACACAGGATCCTCTCTTTCTCTGTCCTTCCAAAGGCAACAGAGATGTAAGGACCCATCCACTGGACTAAATGAGGCCCCCAATCTGTACTGCCTTTGCTCCAGTGGGTGTTGGTTTGGTTTCTTTGAAAACTAGGAGGAGAGAGACAGTCATGAACTGGTTCTTAATTTTGAGCTTTCAAGTGGGATATACAAAAATGACAAAGCACTTAATTAATGTTATTTTTTCAGCTTGGGCTGCCTCCACTACCGGAGAGTGTCATTGCATAAAGACCTGCAAACATACACAGGGACTCTGATGTTTCCTTCTCTCTTTTCTGAAATCCATCTCTTAGGGGTTTCTCACTCACCTCATTTCTACATGTATTTTCATAGAAACAACTGGTTCCATATTTTTCATGTTACTTTGGAGAAGGGGCCTTATTTATTTCTAGACCAATGGACCACATATTTCACAGCAATTTTTTTTCCAATTAATTAGAATTTTTTTTTGAAATGTTTTGCAAAGCTGTTTGATCAGATCTGCAGCATATTACTGAATATCAGAAATTTAGGATAATAAAAAATCTATTCAGCTTTTGCCACTGTAAAAAACCAAAAGAATGTATAAATTGGCCAATCACAGGTAACACAACTTTTCTTCTTTAGAGTGGTTCATGTGGCTGTTTTGTTTCACTTTTCTCTGTACAAAGAGGCAACTTGCTTAAGAAATTTCATGTTCTCTAAAAACATAGCAAATGTATTGGCTTCTCATTTTGATGTGCTGAAAGGTGCTATTGCATAAGAAATTTGGGGCAGCAAGCAGCAGGCGAGAGGCACTGCATTTATATTTTAATTAGCTCATGCTAGGAGTTTCTTCAGAGGTTACTAAATTACTATTTGTCCACCTACATTATTAAAATCTTGTGTCTTTCCGTTTCAAGGACTCTTTGTACCTCCTCAAAACTGTATTGCTGCAATTGCATATCATTTTTAAATAATGTTCTTAAATAATCCCAAGTGATAATTTTATAAATCTATTGAGTGCCAATTTTAATTATAGAACTTTAAGAATCAAACAAATTAAGATTCTGAGAAAGTACTATTTTAGTCACAAAAAAAGCTCTCTAGAACTTGTCTAATTTCATAAATTTTCTTCATTTGTGAGCTTCTTGAATAAGTTTTCAGCAATTGTGTTCTTTCCTCAAAATAAATTCCTAAATTGTCATGTTCTGTGAAAAACCCCCCACTGTTTTATTAATACCCTATTTCACATCACACTGATTATGTTAATAAGAATAAATATTTTTACATAAATACATACCTCTGGGGTTTTTTTGCTACAATGAGAATACATTAGAATCTTGAGAAATTTCTTAGTTCTGGAAGAATTAATGTACTTAAGGAATGTGAAATCTTTGAAGTAAACTAATGGTGTGGATAGGTACTTCACTAACATATATGGATGTGTGGTGCACAGAACCTTCCAATAAGATAATAAGCTTGGAAAACCTGGAAATGCAGTCATTTGGCAAATGGTTCCTAACATTTTGGGGTTTTTTCTGATATTGATTTATTCCCACCCATTTGCTAGTGCAGAGATATAACCACCATGAAACTCTTCAGCATTTGATGGTTGGCTTGCTCCTGGAGGGTTCACGTGCCTGCCAGTGCACTGTAGACCCTGCTGGCAGCTCCAGGAACAAAAGGAAGGATTCTGGTAGGAATAGATTTACTCTTCTGCAGCAAGACACTTATCAGGACTCACAGGCATGCAATGCTGAGGCTGCTTATGCTCCACTCAATATATAGTGTTCTGTGAAAGAAGCTGGAGCATTAGTGGGATATTAATGTTGTTAATGTGGGCATGAGCCTACAGTGCTTTCACACTGGACAACCCTCACTCGGGCAGTCAGATCCACTGAGCCCACTGAGGTTGCTTCACTCAGACTGAATCCAAATAAGACTTCCCCTTCAAATTATTGTGTCCTTGCATTCCGATACACATGGGGAAAAAGAGTTTGCAAAATTTTACCCTGATTTTATCACCCAAAAGATCTCAGTGGTTTGGGAATTTTTTCTTGTTAGAATTACTAAAGAGTTGCAAAGCCTGAGAATATGTTTTCTTCTTACTTTTAAATTGGAGAGCATAGATTCATACAACCATTTAGGTCAGAAAAGCCCTCTAAGATCCAGCTGTAAACCCAGCACTGCCAAGGTCACCACTAAACCATGTCCCCAAGTGACACATCTACACATCTCTTAAATCCCTTCAGGGATGGTGACTCAGCCACTTCTCTGGGGAACCTCTTCCAGGGCTTGACAGCCTTCTCTGTGAGGAGATTTTTCGTAATATCCAACCTAAACCTCCTCTGGCACAACGTGAGGCTGTTTGTCCTGTTGCTTGTTATCTGGGAGAAAAGACCAACCCCCACCTGGCTACAACCTCCCCTCAGGGAGTTGTAGGGAGTGAGAAGCTGGGCCCCCTTTTCTCAAGGCTCAGCCCCCCCCCCAGCTCCCTCAGCTGTTCCTCATCAGAATTCTGTTCCAGACCCTTCCGAGCTCTGTTGCCCTTCTCTGGACTTGCTCTAGAACCGCAGAGTCTTTCTTGGAGGGAGGGGCCCAAAACCGAACCCACGATTCAAGGCAGCCTCACCAGTTCCCAATGCAGGGGGATGATCTCCTCCCTAGTCCTTTGTAGTATAGAGCTACAAATCCTGAAATAGATGCTTTAACACATGAATAGTTTTCTAAATTAGAAATAATGGATTCCTGATGAGCATTCTACCCTAGTGTACTCACAGTGTGGACTTTATTACCCCGGAGCCACTGATCATGATTGTAGCTCCACAATAGCCATAAGTCAGAAAACAGTCTTATGTTGATGGCTGAGCCACTGAAAATGAGGGGTTTAATGACTAATTTAGTTTTGAAAGGGAGGCAATGCTCTTTATGTCATGTAAATGACTTAGAGAAATACTGCAAGTGGCACTGGATGTTTACAAACTCATTATGATAATGGAAATCTCAAATAACTTGTAAGAGAGTTCCACAAGCTCCACTGTTATGTTTGGCATGATGATAAACTTCATAACAATTTATTGATTGTTTCTCTTTTCCTTTTTCATGAAATTCATCATGCATAGATGCAGCACCAAACCAGTAAGATGCAATGAAGTTTAAATTATTTTACAGAGAATCAAAATTTCTTGATTTATACCTTTTATCATTGTAGCAGAACTAAATGTACTGGATTCTTAAAACAGCCTCTAGAACTCTGCCTCTAAAATAGATTGCTCAATTAAAAATACTTACCTTTCTTGCAAAAAATGAGTCTCCATTTTTGGAATAATCTAATTTTTATTCCTGCTGCAAACTAGAGATTCTAAGCAATCACAGTGTGCGACACAGAAACTCAAGCTTCTGCTGTAATATGCAATGTTCAGTTCCAAGCATTTATTAACTGGAGAATGACATTGATCTGAATCTATGCATAGCTAACACATCTGGCAGTCTCCGCCAATCTTACTCCCCACTCCTCAAACAACCCAAAATTTGATCAAACATGTAAACTACACAATAGCCTGAACACTCTCAGCCCAAGGAAAAAGGCACAGTGGTGAATTACCTTAAATTCAGTTTCAATGTTGGCTAGCCTGGCCAATTCATTGCTAAGCTCTAGAGCAGTAAGGACAGGGTCTTCACTGGACAGAGACAAATAAGCAGCACTGGCTAATCCTTTGTAGGCATTCATTCTTGAGCGAGAGTGACTAAAGGAGTCCTTCCTCTGCTTTTCCATACATTCATTGCACTTGCAAAAATAGTCATGTGGCCTTTCAATCCGTGCACCTTTTAGAAGTAAGATGTGAACAATTTCATACTCCTGGCAGTGGGCAGCAAGTATGATGGGGGTAATGTCATGGGAGAACCGAGTTCCATCTTCATCGTAAGCATAAAAATCATCATCCCTCAGTTCCTGCTCGAGAGGGCTGAGTGTGAGACGCTGTCCTTGCGCGAAGGCTGGGTGGTTCAGTATTGCTTCTACAATGCGCACGTATCCTTTACTGATGGCTAACAAAAGTGCGTCCCCGACTCGAGCGAGATTCTCCTTCTTGAGGAGCAGCTCTGTCACTTCCAGATGCTCATTCCCTACCGCTAACTGGAGGGCGTTTTGTCCCATGTAATCGACACAATTGAAGTTCAAGGTTTTGGATTCCTCCAGCATTTTTCGCACAACAGGAATGTTGCCATATTCTGCAGAATCGAGAAAATGTTCCTCTTCTGCAGTGAGGCTGGTGCCTTTCTCATTGAACATGTAGGCAGGGCCTCGGATGGCCTGGCGCCGGCCCTTCTCCCGAAGGGTCGCGTGCCTCCGATGCATGTCTTTAGAATTGCTGTGTCTCAACCTGAAGAAAACCAGAAAGGAACGTTGGTTATATTCTAGCAGAGTCATCATTTCACAGAACCTGAAATAAGGTTGGAAATGTGTCATTATGACCAGACCTGTCTAGCTTTTTATGGCCTGAGCCAGTTACTTTAAGTCATTTAGGACACATGTGGAATAAAGATTAGCTTCTGAACAAACGACAAGGTCTCCTGTGATTTGTTCGCCCTTCCCAATTGCAACAAGGATGCTCAGCACATTCTTGACATAATAAATAGAAAAAGAAATGCATAAACACATAATTTTTCCATTTGTATTGTTTAGAACTTCATTACATCGTATTTAGGATTAATATACACAAGACAATATTTCTCTGAATTACTCTTCTTGAATTTTGTCTTTGAGGGCATGAGCCCTAAAGAAAGCTAGCAGGAGTCTTCCTTGCCAATAGACCTTGGATCAGACCAATAAACTGTGTTCCATAAAGTTAAAAACCATGTTTCTAATTTTAAACGCAGGGTAACGAGGATCATTATATTGCACGTTCTGCTAAGATTCAACTGGTAAAAGCAAACCACCTGTTCATTCCCTGCTTTTTTCCATGGTGCATAATACTGTGTTTCTGTTTCCTGATCTAGAGCAGTTTAATAATGAACTGTCTAATTTCTTTCTGAAATGCAGCTGGCAGTATCCAAATCTAGGCGGCAGTCTGGAAAAACACAGGAATAACTCCTGATACAGTGTCATGTCAGTCCCCAGTAAGTATCTTTTAGAGAGCTACCACAGAATGACAAGAGACAGGCCTCTCACCACAAACAGAAGGCAGGAGAAAAAGATAAGTTTCCCCACTGATTATGGGGCTGAAATGCCCTTCACTTTGAGCTGATGAGGTGAAGACAAACTATTCTTACTGCACCTTCTCTGGAAGTCCCAAAGAAAGCTATGCTATGTGCAGTTGGGCTCATGGGTGAGAAAACACACTGTTGCAGGAAATTACCTGAAATCCTAAATATATTTGTGCCTTTAAAACATTCAGGGCTGTCTCAATGTTGATCTTTTAAAAAATTTCATTGCAGCAGCATTTCAAAAAATTCATAGTGCCCTTTAGAGTCTAGGCATGTGGAGTTAATTGCCATCCAAAGCCCAGAGAATGCGCAGCCTGAGTAGAAAGGTGAAAACAACACCTCTTTCACAGACAGCATTTGCACTCAGTCCAATGGCAAGTCCTAAATCACTTTGGTAAAATCTTCAGGAGCCTCTGAACTGCAGTAGACAGATGTAACAAATAAGCAGGTGTTAATGCTCAGTGGGTGGCAAAGGTGCATCCTTCCACACTCCATCTGTTCTCCAAGTCGGTTATGACCTTCAGTCAATGAAAACTTCATGTGTTGCTCTGAGAAAATACTACAGAAGTTGGAAAGTGCTGCAGTGAGTGACGAGAGGGAACTGTGCCAGGAGGCAAAGTGGAGTAGGTACATTGCCTTCAAGAAGAGGCAACCAATGAGTAAAGGAAGCAGCAAGAACCCAGTAAAACACAGGGTTATCAGAAACCCAAAATACCTAAAGATCCAGGACACAGAAATTCTCAAGGTAGCTGTTCTTATGGAACTAACATATACATATGTATCTATCATTTCAATTCATCACTTTTGTACTGATCTGGAACAAAAGCTAATACTGAAGAGTTTCAAACAAATTTTACAGCAATATTTTAGAAGTTACATTAAAATTTAATCAAATCCTAAGAAATCAATTTTGTGACCACACAAGGTTGAAAAAGAGGTTCATAATCAAGAACCTCTCCCCCTAAGCTTTGATGCATCAGTGTAACAACTTAATAAAAGCTAGTAGGAACTGAACATATCATCCCAGGCTCCACTGAGAGATACAGTGCTGTATGAATCTTAAAACTATTTCCTTCCAGTATGGTTTGAAGTTGAAGAAGCACACAGAGATGAGGGATACAAAAATAATGAAGGAGATACGGTTAAGTGAATTAATTCCCTAGACTGCATGAAGTTTACTGTAAGAGAAAACAATAACAGCTAAATAAATAAAGTATGCAATTAACATATCTGACAGGGATACAGAGTTCTCTAAAGCAGAAAAATGCCTGGGGTAAAATTGGGGGCCCTTTGAAGTCAACATTATAAGTTTCATTGATTTCAGTGGAGTCCAAATTTTGGAAACATATATGCATACACACATATATTTTCCTCAGCAATTAGCTTTCATCTCAGAAGCAGTTCCAGTGAGGCCAGGAGAGTAATATGTGGTTAAAATATTTAACCATATGCACAAATGCTTCTCAAAACTGGAGCTTCTGTTGCTGTTCAGGACAGCATTTACGTTTTAAACACGTAGTGAAACCTTGCTGAGTTCAAGCAAGGACTGCACATGCAAATAAACACTTCTGAACTGTGATTTTGTTAAATTGGGAGTTATAGAACCAGAAAGCACTTTACAAATTTACAGCCTTGGGAGATTCTGAATGTTGAATTAAATCTCTTAAAATGTTAAGCAACTTGAAAGGATGAGCTGGTGATGACTTAAGACATCATTGCTGGGATCAAGTGGAAACCAGTCCAGCTCTGGTAGGTGCTCTGTGATCACCCATGAGTGCAGCAGGATTGCACATACCTGACTATTTTAGGACAGGTAATTTTATTAGCTGCTTCGAGCTGGAGGAATTCCACTGGGGTTTTTTGATATCTGAAACCCATGTGTGGTAAGATATTTGGCAACCTTATATTTGTTGTTATATTTAAGTGTCAGTACTGGAAGCAACTTAAAAGTATCTATATTTTCCACCAGTGAGGAATCCATTAGATATTTTTCCTGATGAAGACATACAGTTCTTGATACTTTATTCTTTGTTAGAAAAACTTTTCTCTTCAGGTATGTTATTACCTCTAAAGGACAACAAGTAGATGGGGCAGATAACCTTATAATCACACACAAAGTAAACATAAACCCACATAAAATATTGCTGTTGGCCTAGTTCTAAAATTTTTGCCTGAAAAAGAGGTTAGAATTTGGCCTAGAGCTAATTCACACCTGTTTGTTGTATATGTAATAACATGCCAAAAAAAAAGGACCTTCATTTCACTTTCTTCAATTCAGAGAGAATATCGGTTTCATACACAGTTTCTAACAACAGAAATTGCATCAGAAAAAGAAGAAACAGGAAAGCACACCTGCTCTTCAAAGAGATGACTATCCAATATTTGTCTAGCAATAAATGTTCCGCAGGGATGTCCCTACAGCACAGAGTTGATCTCCACTCCTTGCAGGTAAGGGCAAGAGCACCATCACTCAGAGGGATTCACATCAGATGAATTATGACTTCCCTTCTTGCTCATCATCAGAGAAGATCAATATCTCAGCTATCACACTTTATCATCTTTATAGAGAAGTAGAGATGAATAAAAAATTACACTTTTAACTTTGAATGATTTCATTAGAAATGCTCAGCTATCAAACTCCCTTCTGAAAAAGAAGTTATAATTATGCCTGACCTGAGCGCTGAATCATGACAAGAGAAGCAGTGTGCTTTAGCTGAAGCTCTTGGAAACAGAACCCTACTGCAATGTCACGACTGTACTCGACACCTTGATCTATTCTGCTGTTCATATGTACAGGCAGCTTTAAAACTAATCATATTTACTGAGTGTGTGTAATGTGCTCTCTTAATAAAAGTAATTGTGACTTGATTGCATTTATCTTACCATTTTCCTTCAAAGGTTCTTTGAATTGAAATGACTGTCTATTTGCATATTTTATTGAAACAGCTAGTGATCAAACTCATCAGGCACTGCAGTTAAATACTGTGTTTTTCTAAGAAAGGATGCCAATGCATGCAGTGCTCTTGGAGACAAAATGGTCTGGGAAAAGAAAATTAAAAATTTCAGGGCCTGAGTACTGCTTGCAGCAAAGCACATCCAGCTCTCCATGGCTGAGGGAGCCACAAGATGTCTGGACTCCTGCGGGGAGTGGAGAAGAATAGCTCTTTCTGGAAGGTGATTTAGCTCGTAACAAATCTTCCTCTGGGAGCGTTTCAATTTCTAATTAAAGCGACTCAGAGCAGGTCCTTGCAATTGGCTCTGACGGTACTTGGTGCTGAGACACTCAGTGTCTGAGAGGGGAACATGGCATAACATGAGATTTGTTCTTAATGTGGTGGCATTGGAAACACACTGAAGCTGAAACTCTACTTTTTTTTTTGCAACCACACTCTCTTAACTGGTCTGAGTGCCGACAGGTAGGACAGGGTCGACATAGGAAAGAAGCTGAGCTGCTTCACATTGAGCTTATTCCAGTAAATGGCCTCTACTTGACCTTTCTTTCCACAGTGCTCCAGACTCTGCCATTCAGGACCTTCTGCTGCCTCTCTAGTTCCACATAAAAACCTGTGGAAGGGCAGGGCTACCACCTGGAGCTGGGGCTTGGGGAAAATGTTCAAAGACCCAAGCGCCTTAAAGGGCTGAATTGGAGTTTCTACACATGGCTTTGAATCAGGCTTAAAAGTGTGTAGGAGAGGCTGAATAGTACCTGCTTGAGTTTTTAAAACATCTGAAGCCTATAAAAGGTATTGAAATCAATAGGTATTAGGAACTGCAGCAATTCTGGAATTCTCAGGTGATGTCAACCTTTACTTGTCTTTAAGCCTAAAAATTGAGCAGGACATTTACAAAGGCAGCTTTAGGAACTTATGGTCTCTGACTACACTTTGGGTTTGCTTTCACTAAGTGCAGAGAGGTTGGCAGGAGTCTCCCTGTGCCCTTTCAATGGCCCCCTTTGTCCAGAAACTACAGAAGAGACTTCGGATATGTAACCATTACTACGCTCTATAAGCTCTATAAGCACCCATCAGAGCAGGCTTTGATGAGACATTGACTCTGCCTTGTTGAAAAGAAAATTTCAGTTTCTGAAAGCCATTTTGAAAGCACTGCCCTCGGTTCCTGCAGAGCCTCAGAAACTGTCAAATTGACACTTTACTTATTATTTTTCTTTCTACTTACATCAATACTTCTGAAAAGAATCAGGGCACATAAAGGCTGCAGACTCCCTGAGGCCTCTTTGGAATTGACACAGCTCTTATATATCAAATGGACTATTTTTCTCTGTTAACCCTTGGTTCCATACAGAAAACCTGGCCAGCCAAGACATGCTATAAACATGAACAAAAACAAAGGAAATTGGGTTCTAAAAGCAAACACAAATTGATATTGAAATCAATCCATTTAAAAGAATAATTCAAATTATTCAGTGTAAAAATAGTAGGATGTTTAATCTTTTAATTAAAAATTGCAACTTATTGTGACGTATACTCCAGACTTCAGGCAAGGAGCATAGACTGAACACAACTGCATACATTTATTATCCTATATGCAATAGGCTACTTTGGCATTCCAAATGCTGCACAGGCTCATATTGCCAGAGTCCTCTGATACCCCCTTTTTCTCCAACATCTTAATCAGCCTTCTAAATCTTACCTTAAGACAAGCTTTTTTTCCTGTAAGACAAGACTTTTAATAAGTATGCTTTTCACATATTGCTGATTTACTATGTAAACAGACTCAGCATAATTTGGGATGGCTGCCTTGATTGACAGCAGCTTGTTCAGAAGTTTATGCTTTGAAAAGCTGAAGTGCCACTTAATTTATTCTTGGATTGTGGCCAACATTGAAAACCCCAATTCAATACTGTCAGCAATGTGGTCACTCTCCTACATGAAAAGTTGAGTACATGTCTAGGATGTATTATTAAATTTTTCATTAATAGATTTTTAGATGTCATTAATAGAATTTTTTAGCCTATGCAGGCAGATATTCATTCATTTGCAGAGCAGCCCTACAAACCAGTTGCAGGAAGTAATATCCCCTCCCCATCATTCCCACTGCTCACACAGATAAAAGAAAAATTTGGAAAGAGGTCTCTCTCATTGTGCAATTACAGGAGCACTCAGCAAAACCACACCTTTTCAAATCTTTTTAGGGAATGGCAGCATGAGAATGTTCAGGAAGACAAACCAGGCCTCTGGTGCCATTAAATAATGCTGATCAATGACACGCACGAACACTTTCAGCATCTTCATGACATGAAGCATAAGGTCTGAGGACAATAGCCTAGAAACCTTTAGGACAGACCACCAAATCTTTACCACCCTCTACATTTTCAAATCCTCCCTGATCTCTCTTAGATAGGAGGCAGCACTGTCTTGTGGTTTGAAAAAAAAAAGGAAATGGAATTTGGCTTTCTACCAGCTATCTTGCAGAAAAAAACATCCACTGCTTTTCAGCTGTCTCACCCTCCTCTTTCTTATAAACTAATCGTCAGCATTTACTTTCCCATCCCATAGCAATGCCATGCACCAATACAAGATTTTTACAGCAGGAGAGACTGAAAGATAATTACCTTTGTTCTTTTATTCTAATTCTTGTGTTATAAAATAAGTACTAGGTTACTTTTTTTTCCTTTCTGCCTTGTTTCCCCTTAATCTGTGGTTGTGAAGTTGGCTAATTATTACAAATTTATCACAGAACACATGAGATAGATGTACTAAAATTAAGAGATTTTTACATTCTCTGTCATTCTTCATTCGTTAATATGTTTGGCCACCAAATGAACTGTCACAAGAAGAATGAGTTCTACTTTTCTTTGTTTTTAATCTGGCCTTGGGAGCTAGAAATAATTCACCCTCACCATTGAAGTGCATTGAAACTCAGGCTTGGATCATACTGAGAACACAACAGAGAAATACCTGTTCATTCATAAATTTTTACTAGTGATGAGAGCAATGAAAAATCTCTAATTGCTCAAGCAGGGGGCAGTGTAACGCTGATTTTCAACGAGCAGTTCTATTAAAAAGAGAAAGAAAAGCTTTGAAAAGAACCAGTAATCTCTCTTCTGGTTGTATTTCATTTTCCCCTACTAATGCACCCTTTTCAATGCTCACTTCATAGTTATCTCAAGATAAGGAACAACGTGGAGAGAAGGACTCCTGACAACCATTAGACCTTGCAAACTGCAACAGGCATGATACAGTGTCCCTTTTCACTTTTCTTTTCTTTTTTTTTAAATTAATTTCGTCTTGCCCGCACTGTTTTCACGAAAAACAAACCCTTAAAAATTTCACCCAGCTACGAAAGAAGACAACCGCGTGACTCCAAACATGTGGCTCGTAACAAACAACAAGCCCTTTGCGTTACACTGAAACCAAGCACAAATTCCAAGGGTAAAAAGCCAAACCACTTTCACACCCAGCCAACCCGCCTCGCTCTCCCCATCCCATCGTCAGGCTTGCAGGACACCGAGTCTCCCCGAGACGTCTCCAACCCCCACAAAACTTCCCAGTGCCTAAGTAGGGAGCGGCATTAGAGCCAGGGCGCTTCTCAGAGGAGCTGAGAGGAGAAGGGCTCGGGCAGGGGCACCATCCCCCGGTCCGCATCTTACATGTGCGCGTCGGGGCTGGCTCCGCTTCAGTGCCGGGGCGCGGGGCGGGCGCGG